>CM069442.1:80445936-80584839 GCA_035610835.1 Ophiura sarsii | reverse complement strand
TAAAAGTGTACTGGACTTGACAAGTATCGTCCGATACTAGAACATCCGGTATCGTTCGACAAAGTCAAGTCAGTATTCCAGTGTTGGACGATATTGGCACACATAACCAATGTTCCGGTATCGGGCGATACTAGCACACAATTATGTACCAGTATCGTCCAATACTGGGGCAAAACATTACTAGCAGCATGTGTACCAGTATTGCCCGATACCGGAACATACAAATATTCCAGTATCGCTCGATACTGGAACAAAATTTGGTGTTCCAGTATCGACAGATATTCTGGAACAGTAAAATCGTACCAGTATCGAGCGATAGCCTACTGGCCTATCCTGTATTGAACGATACTGATATATATGTACCAGTGTCTGCAGTGGGACCTAAAGTACACTTTTCCTAACATTTAATATAGATCATTTTAGTAAGTTTGCTCATCTTTTTAGTCTTGGCTGAATCATTTTTAATTTAAAGCAACCATATAATGCCCCAGTCACACGGTATCCGTACTATATTATTCGCACTGAAAAAACTCACAGCTAATCAGCTAAGACTTGTATTCTTCACAGCCAGTCACACCCTTTGTCCCGCAAATTGCGGTTATCACTCCAGACCCATTCATCTGTTTCGTTCAGATAGCATACAGTTATGACAGTAATCAGACACATGCATATCAATGATTCCTACATAGTGCAACTTTTATGTTGCTACGCGCGGTCATTCGATTTTGTTGAATGAGGTATCATACTGCGGAGAAGAAATTTGCTCATTAAATGTTTATCTCAGATTTTTGGTACCGATTATATATTTGAATTAGCCAACCTCAAAGCACCTGGTCAGGGACTTTATGTGCTAGGTGTACCTTAAAATACTACCAGTCAAAGGAACAATGAAAAATTGGGAAATAACATGGTGAATTACTCCCAACTGCGTTATTTCAAGGTAATTTCACGTATAACAACTTTCACGGAATTTCAATACTGTGACCTGATGACGGGCTGTAAGTACTTTTGCGTGACGGACATAGACAGGTTTACATTTGATGTTTAGAGTCACTGATCCGTATGATGTTTACATTGTTTGATTAATGTTGACAATAGAGTCTAAACGACTCGCTTGTTCTAAAATTCATCGATATTCAGCCGTTTCATGATCAATCATATTTGATAATAATCTACATCTATGGGTTGCAATTTTCTTTTTGATGAAAGACTCAATTCAGTTACCATGGGGTTATCATATCACTTTCACGTCATTAACCAGTTATTGATACAATTGAATTTCATGATACAGATACATATTTTAGAGTTATAGGAATATTGATATGATATAAACATGCAAATCTTTAAAAGCTACTTATCGGAAATGTGTTTGTCTATTTCAATGTTGCAGTGTTTTGTTGTTCCGCAAACGGTTATTTTACCCTAAATGCGGTGACATTTTCTGACGTAGGATTTAATTCAACAAGTTAGATCATGATTTCGAAACTGTTGGTCTATTTGTAGTAACATTTCTGACATAAGATGCTACTCAACGTGCTCAACAAGCTAGCTCCTGATGCTCGCGTCATGAAATTTATCCTGATCATATAAAACGCGACAAGAATACACCTTTGTCAATTAAATAGAAATATGAGAATGTTGTGAATCAAAAATGTTCCCAAACGTGTGGTACCGTTTGTTCACAGTAATAATCCTAATTCACTTACGTGTTATTCCTATTATTGCACACATTTCACGAGACGTATAATAATACTGCCTGTGATAAATCCGTTGAACAAGCAAATGATCATTTCAAAACCAAGTAAGACACTCAACATATCCAGTCGGATGTTGTTTCAATGAGAAAACGCTGCTCTTTGATGACACGTTTTTTGGGGCGAAGCCACCCTATTAGCATGTGATTGCGAAAATGTACACATTTAGGTCTTCTAGACATTAGTGGGGGCCGCTATGTTTGTGTAGTCTTTGTAAATTACATGTACCTATGCAATTTATTTTAACAGTCCTGCAGTCTGTGATGGAGTCAAAGCTATATTTGTTTAGTTGATGCATAGACAGTTGATGATTCATTCAGAGGGATGTTTATTGGACTCCCCACAGAGAGACATAATAGCTAATCTAAGGAGAAATCTCCCAATTGTTGTGGGATTGTATTATAAGTGGTTAGTTGTGGATGTTTGAGTTTCGGGTTATATATATAATAATAATTCCTGGTTGATTTAATGAAATGTAAATATGGATAACCATGATCGCGGAATGCCCATTTTTTTGTTAGTATAGTAATTCCTGGACCAACGTTTTAGACCAAGTACAATGTCATAATATACCTAGATTTTTCTTCAGACGGTATCCCCCTTACACTCCCTCCATGCACACAAATCAACTTGATTGGTTTCCTGTACTATTTTTAGACTGCGGTGTTTTGATTTGTTTTTTGGTTTGAATTATGGAAAATACATACACCATTATGATTTCCGTGGTATGTTGGTTGGCAACAGATGCTTCAGAAAATGATTGCAAAGCATGCTTCTTTCTTTTGGATCGCCCCCCCCCCCCCCCCACCCCCATTCCATTTCAATGGCATTTTTATTACATTTATTGATTAATTTCAGTCATATTTATTCAAGTTCTTTAATAAGGGGCCCAGTTGTACAACTTACATCGAAACACACCTGGTGTTAACAAATAAACTCCTCAAAAAAGTTGGGACAGTTTATACACTCGCCTATATTTCGACTATTCCGTGATATGTGCATGTGAGTTACATATCAGCAGAAATCTGGTGTGTTTCCAATGATACCAAGTGGGCAGCAAACACGGATGTAAGTGATTAGCCACTTGCTTGAGAATGTGTTCCCAAATTACCATTATTTTCTGCTCAAAAGAACAATTTTGTCGTCTGATCAATGAACATGATGAACGATGAACTGTTGTTACATTGACATTTACATTGTAGACCAATGCTCTATTAACGTTTGAGCAAAAAAATAGAGATGGTTTCGGCACATTCATATTAGTATCTCCCCACATTCTCAAAGCAAGTGGCTAAGCACTGGAACAAGTGATTGCTACGCTTTTGAATCATTAGAAAGATGAACACGTCAGGTTTCCATTGACATGCAACAAACTATGATTGTAAAGATATAACAAAATGCGATTGAAACAAATTTCCGATTTCTTTTAGGGGTTTATTTGCTTTGGTGTCCCGAGACTTTTTTAAAAGCTTTAGGCCAATATCTCCGTGAAAACATACTTGGATATAGGAACTTGTAGCATTATCTTATTTGATACCAATCTTACAATAACATCTATCGGTGTTGCCAGATTACACAAGAAAGTTTTCCGGACTGTAAAACTGCTCTTTCATGTAAATGTTTCCAGTGTGACTTTTTTAGATGTCAGATTGAAACAAGCCTTATTACGAATACGAACATTATTAATGTTGTACACAGAATGTGATAAAAATGAAAGCTTTAAAAAAAAAGAGCCATGAATGAAATATGAGGAACCTACAGCACTCCAATGGCGTATCCAGAGGTGGGGGGGGGGGGGGGGGGGGGGGGGGGGGGCAACAGGCCATGCACCCATTAATAAAAGAGATAAAAAATGAGGAAGAAAGAGGAAGAGGGGAGGTAGGAGAGGAGGAAGGGGAGGGTCATATGCGGCGCAAATGGGGAGGGGTTATGGGGGGGGGGGGGTTACGAGGGTCACGTCCCCATACTTTTGATAAAAATGAAAGCTTTAAAAAAAGCCATGAATGAAATACTAATCACACCTGGCGTCATGAAAGTTGAACAAATGTATGGTCTTACTCTTATCAGTATGTAACAAAACCTTTCAGCGTGTGTTATAAGGGGGTAAGTTTGGTATCAAAATAACTTTCAGTTATGGCATTTCAGTTATGACACTCTTAACATCTTGAACTCATTTATTACGTAACTGCACAGTATCCTTCAGTTCAAATGCAGGTTCAAATGTGCCCAATTTAACACATTTGATTTCGATCATTTATAGCAAGTTTGTTCAAATACCAGGAAATTAATCAGTTCTTGGCTGATTGATAAATTGAAAGTAGTTTTATAAAGCTTCAAACCGCATTCAGGTGTTCGATAAGCTCCAGCGCCAGCTCTTAGTGCCTGATTTCATCCGTGTTATCTATTCCATCCTATGAAACGTAAAAGTCACGAAATGTGATCCGGTTGTTCATTTTGAAAGCAACCACATAAAGCCGATAAAACACGAAATAGAAGCAGCTTGTGATTCCCTATACGTACGCGATATTTGTGATAACGGCTGCCGTAAAGATTGCTGGTCGAGCTCTTATTACGAAATCAAAGGGAAATGGACTTCGTACTTTTATGTTATGCAATCTCCAGTGCATTCTGAAATTATATTATGCCATTTTGGATGGTGTTTGATATCAAGAATCAATCAAAAATAGTAAGCTTTACGGATAAAACAATGAATATGCTTTCCGGTGTTGTAGCCTACGGTATACAATTATATAATCCCGCTAACATATTCTGTTATCGAGATGTAGAACTTCTACATATCTGAATAACAGAGTAGAACTACAATAAATGAAATGATATCACGAGCCCATTCACGACACAAACCTTGACAATATTAATAAAATAAATAAATAAAATAATAAACGTGTTCCCTTCTCCCGTGAAGCACGATTACAGCCCTTTACTTATACCATGGCAGGTTATACCCCCGGTTATACCAACCAACAATCAACATCCGTCGCATCAATAAAAATCCTTATACACGAAAATAATCCAATAACGATGCACTTGTTATATTAACAACAAAACACAAGCATATAACATATATTAACTGTACAAAACATAACGTGGACTACAAAAAAAGAACAATATGATGTTATTTATTTATTTATTTATTTATTCGGACATACACTTTCAGAACAGTGGCATCCGCCAACTTGGCGAATGCGTCCATACAATACAATATGAAAAAGAGGTAAAGTTATATACAAACAATATACAAACTTATAAATGGCAAAAAGAATCATATAGAGCTAATAATAGCGGTTCGTGCAGCCCATGCACGTTTCAAATATGACTTAGTAAAGGCGAGTACGGTTTATTTCTTGGTGATGCATTTGGCACTGAAGTTTTTGACAGGTGTGGGGGGGGGGGGGGGGGGGGGCGTTACATTCCAAATGACAAATGTTGACCTCAATGTTAAACATCAAACTTACGTGGAAACCTATGATAACTATACATCATTGTAAAGAGTACATCTCAAAGAAATCAGAAAATATTATGTTGTTGACATGGTTGCTAATATTAAATCAAGTAAGTTATGCGACTATGAGGCACAGAGATATCTATTGGAAGATGAAAGCACGTCGAAATTGGTCAGATCTAAGACGAATACTAAAATCGACTGAAAGAAATTAAAACTATATCTGCGATTTTGAAATAATAGGATACTGGTTGTTTAGACATTTATACATAAACAAGGCGATCTTGACTGCAATTTGCTGTTTAACTGCTTCCTCGTGACACTCACCCCAAAACCAACTAGATACCCTTGACATATCATCACTACGTGGAAAGACACCGAACACGTTTTCAAAACGCCCCAAGGTTTATGGGAAGTACATTCTAACAAACCTACGACCAAACGGCAGTATCAATTAATGCGTGACCAGCTTCGAGAACATAGACTTTTCATATTTGTGTAACCTATCGGTCCGCTACATAATATATTTTCCCCTTGGTCACAAACAGTCAATGACATATTGAATGAGACAGTGAAAGTCAAGTTTGAGTCTCAAAACACTACGAGCAAGACGGGCGTTTGAACAAATGACTTGTTTTTGCGTTGCAATGTATTTTTCCATTTCATCCTATATTGTGAGTCGAGATAGAAGTCAAGACTTTCGAACTGTCTGTTCAGTTTGAAAATAACGATGAAGATGTGTTTATACATGAAAATTGAACGACTTGTGATAACGGTTGTTGTTAAGATTGCGTATCGGGCTCTTATTACCATCATCCAGCGGTAATAAGTTTCCGAATATTCTCTATATAAATCACTTTAGTAATATATACGAAACGGAACTATACGACTCGACTATCCAATACATCGGATAGATGATATTATTTGCCTATCTGTAAGTTCGTTAAACTTCTCATCTAGAATAAGGAGACTCGTAAACATGTAAAGCAATATTTGCGTAAACTCAGCACGTTTCGATTAATCTGTCATCCAATGAACAGGTGTAACCTAGTTCATCCGGGGTAGACTATGTACGTAGTCGTAGTGGACCTAGGCCTTTAATATGATCTGCAGGAATATCTCAACATATATGATGAATAGTGCGCTGGACATTTTAAACTCACCTTGCTATCAAGTAAATAAACCTCAAACAAAGTTTGACAGTCTGCTGATGAGATGAGGACTGGAGGATTGATAAGATGAAATTCATAAAGCAATTGATCAGATTTGAGTAACCTTGGCCTAAAGAGGATTACGAGCCAGTTTCTTGGTTCTTTCAAACTGGATAGGCCTAACCTTTTAACACGTTAAACTAGTATTTCCAGTAAGAACGGACGTAATCGCTTTGTATCCTGGGTAAATTAAACAGTAATGATTACCCTTGGAAAATTCACAGAATTTGATAGAAAAGAGCAGAAATAGTGTAGTAAAATAGGATGTTGAAATTGAGAGCATTTCGTTACTTCAACTATGGATTGAAGTTCAAAGCTATTTTCCCAGTTTCAAAGTCTATTTGTAAAGACTATTACAACCATGTCAACAGCCATCAATTTAATAACACAATTTCCTCTATGTGCCCAATTTAAAACATTTTATATAGATAATGTTTAGACAATTTGCCCATCTTTCTTGTGAATAACTAACATCAGTCCGATATCAGTTGAGATATTCTATGAAACACCACGGAGTCTAACCAGTTCTTGGCTGAATCAATTGAAAGTAAAGTTTTAGTTTCACCCGCAAACAACTTAAATTTGAGGCGTTCGATAAGCTCAAGCTCCAGGTGCCTGATTTTATCGTCTTATCTATACAATCCTACAGACGCGAACGTAGAGGTCGCGAAATGTGACCCGGTTGATCATTTTGAAACAACCATATAAAGCTGATAACATGAAAAGAGAAGCATCTTGTAAAAATGTAACTCCCCCGCGTACGCGATATATGTGCCCGTCACGATTATTGGTTGAGCTTTAACAGTGTTTAATACGCAAATCAAAATAAATGAACTAGTTCTATTTAGAGACTTAGAGTGCAATAGAATGGCAAAGTATGAATGCAAACTCTAGTGTACGCCTATTCTAAAATTATATTGGTGCTGATTTTGGATAGCGTCTGATATCAAGACTTAAAGGCATATTATGTGATCTTTTCCAGAGAGCGCCCTCTATTCATTATTTTTTTTAGAAAGTAGATTTTCTTGCAGATTTACATTTCTGATCATAAATCATACATACATTCCAAGTTACAGAGCGATACGATTCCTAATTACCTCAAAATCATGGTTTTAGTGTGAATTTAGACTAGAGTAAAATAAGTTGTCGGATATCCGACAGTTTATTTTCACTCTAAAATCATGATTTTGAAGTAATTAAGAATCGTATCGCCTGTAACTTGGAATGTATGTACGATTTATGATCAGAAATGTAAATCTGTAAGAAAATCTTCTTTCAATTTATTTTTCGATGTTGAGGGCGTTCCCTGGAAAGATCACATAATATACCTTTAATCAGAATAGTACTAGTGTAAAAGTCACGAAATGTGAGCCGGTTGTTCACTTTGAAAACAACCATCGATCTGATAACGTAAAGATAGAAGCATATCGTAGTTCCCTTGCGTACATGATATTTGTGATAACGCTTTATGATAACGGTTCACCAGGTTATCGGTCGTGCTGTTATTACAAAATCAAAAGGAAATGAACTGGTTTTGCAATCTCCAGTGCATTCTGAAATTATATAATGTCATTTTGGAAGTGATCGATATTAATTTTCAATCAGAAATAGTAATCTTTTCGAATATAGCAATAAATCTGAATTCCTATATTATATTTTAGTACATCCAGATCTGTAGACGTATAATTTTGCCCGACTAGCTTCAATAGTCGTATTTCTTGACCAATTACACAGCAATGAAGCTTTTCAGAGTGCTCTAAAATATTAAGAGACTGTGTTGGCATCCATCGTTCCATAACCCGAGAAGCAAAGGACTAAAGCATGTAGGACAGGAAGAGTCTTATTTGAAACAGGTAAATGTTAATTAAGTCCAGAACGTAGGTAGGCCTGGAGATTGGCTGAAAAAGGACAACGAAAACATAACAGAGATCGTATACACATCATCTGTTTCATCAAGGACACCGGTAGTTCCCAAACATTCACATTTTATGTGTTTCATTGCTGTCCTTATACTATCAAACCTAAATCCAAAGCGGGATTATCGATTCATACATGAACAATCTCTAGGTAATTTATACTATCCTTATTTTATCAAACCTAAATCCAAAGGCGGCATTATCGATTCATACATGAACATTCTCTAGCTAATACGTGTACCTATTTTGCCACCCAATACATGTAGAATTACATGGTAGTTAACATGGGATTGAAATACACAATCCCATGTTAAGTATCATACCAGAATATAATCTGGTAGTCTAGGATACAACATCCCATGTTTAGGTTTATTCCGTTATAGCGCCCTCAACGGAATAAAGCGCAAGAACACTGACAAAATAGTTTATACTTGGTCATGAATATCATTTCAGCGGTGTTAAAATATAAAATACGTACAGTATACGTAAAAATATAAAGTACGTACAGTATACAATAAATATGGGATATCCTACATTCTTCGACTATTTTGTCAATAAACCTAAACATGGGATGTTTTATTCTAGACTACCAGATTATATTCTGGCATGATACTTAACATAACATGGGATTGTGTATTTTAATCCCATGTTAACTACCATGTGATTCTATAAGTATTGGGTGATTTTGCAACGTTATCACCCAACCGAATTCAATTTCATTGGTGCAAACAAACGATGATATTTAAAACAAGACACTGAAAGTCAAGTTTGAGTTCAAGCCCAACGAACAAGACGAGGCGTTTACAATATCAAATTAGATCGTTAAACATATGCCGTTATTTCCGTTTCAATGTCTTTTCCACTTAAAGGCATATTATGTGATCTTTTCCAGAGAGCGCCCTCTATTCATTATTTTTTTTAGAAAGTAGATTTTCTTGCAGATTTACATTTCTGATCATAAATCATACATACATTCCAAGTTACAGAGCGATACGATTCCTAATTACCTCAAAATCATGGTTTTAGAGTGAATTTAGAGTGAAAATAATAAACTGTCGGATTATCCGACAGTTTATTTTCACTCTAAAATCATGATTTTGAAGTAATTAAGAATCGTATCGCCCTGTAACTTGGAATGTATGTACGATTTATGATCAGAAATGTAAATCTGCAAGAAAATCTTCTTTCAATTTTTTGTTCGATGTTGAGGGCGTTCCCTGGAAAGATCACATAATATACCTTTAAGAATAGAGACATTCGAACTGCCTGGACAATTTGAAAACAACAAAACAAATGTGTTTACCTGCAAGTACAAACGACTTGTGATTCCCCTCCGGTACACGACATTTTGTGATAACGGTTGTTGTTAAGATTGCTTATCGGTTTCTTATTACCATTTATCCAGTATCGTCATCCTATACATGCTATAAATCACTCAATAATACGAAACTGATAAATGACGATTAGACAATATTTACCTTATGAAGCATTTTTGTCGTCTTTTTTTTCTTCAAAAAAATGTATAAGTTTGGTTTATATAACCAGAATTTGTTCGTATCACCCGGCGTGGAAGTTTTTCGCTCTGCTAGTTAGATGGTAATAATATAAAATTCATAAAGTAATTGATCATAATTTTAATAATCAGAGCCATAGGTAATTCTAATAGCCTGTTACTTAAATCTTTCAATCGTGATGATTTATTTGAAAGTCATACATGTATCAGAACTTCCAGTAACAACAGACGTAACCTCTTTGTATCCATATTAAATCATGCAGTAATCATGGTAAAGGTCTCCCTTGGAAATGTTGTCAAATGTTATATAGGTAAGTTATAGTTATACCCGGGCGGCAGTATAGACAGTTTACAGCATAAACAAGTGTAAAGGCTGTCGATGGTATACTTTAAAATACTACCAGTCAAAGAACAATGAAAAATTGGGAAATAAAATTGAGAATTACTCCTTAAAAGTCACGCAACTGGCGTATTTCAAGGTCATTTCACGTATACAACTTTCATGGAATTTCCATTCTGTGACCTGAAACGGGCTGTCCTAGTACCTTCGCGTGACGGACACAGACAGGTACATTTGATGTGACTTCCGTAGGATGTTTACATTGTTTGGTTATAAATGTTGACAATAGAGTTTAAACGACTCGCTTGTTCTCAAATTCATCGATGTTCAGCCGTTTCACACAAGTCGGATGATATGATATTTCATATTTGATAATAATCTACCTAAGGGTTGCAATTTTCCTCCGTAAATATTGTACCTTTGATAAAAGACTCAATTCAGTTATTCACGGGGTTATCATCACGGGGGTTATCATCACGGGGTTATCATCACGGGGTTATCATCATGGGGTTATCATCACGGGGTTATCATCACGGGGTTATCATCACGGGGTTATCATATCACGGGGTTATCATATCACGGGGTTATCATATCACGTCATTAACCAGATGTTCAACAACTCCCCCATACCTTAAGGCCCTGTCACACATACGGCGATCAGGCCAGCGATCGCACTGCGCTATAAAAAGTGTATAACACGCAGTGAAAGCGCGGAAAACTGTCCATTTTTAAATCAATATCACCAAAACCCTTTCACAAACTGCTGCGATCAGACCGGCGCTTGGATTACGCTGAAACATTATCGAAACGCCAAGCCAAACGCATCAAGATCTCCACATACCCCTCAGTGACGCAGTGGGAACTGGCTGGGACTTCAGAGGGTCGTGAGAGGGTCCCCATGGTCGCCCTCGAAAGCCAGTGCACCACGCTTGTTTTGTGAATGCACAAAACAAGCGTGGAGGTTCCGCGTTCTGTTCAGAGCGCTATAATGACTCAGTAGCAGCGAAAAGTGAGCGTCCCGTCGACGTAGCAAGGACGCATACAAACTACTTGTCCTCTGCGACTGCAGTAAAGGTTCGTTCAGACTAGGCGATGTTTGACGTGCGATGCGATGCGGTAGCCGTACTTCCACCGCAATGTACGGTAATTCGTCGCGGGTCACGCCGGGTCAACGCAGGTCACCGCATGCGATGGCATTCAGTGCCGTTTGGCAAAATATGAGAGCGTCAACGCAATGCGTCGCAGACTGCCGCAATGGCAGTTAAATATGTTTTAACTCCATTGCAATAACGTACCGCACCGCACAGTAAATAACGTTTTAGTGTGAACGAACCTTCGCTGTCAGGAGACAAACACATCATGATAGTATCACTATTATATCCTGCTAATGTATTCAGATTAATCAAAAAAATGTTATTGATACACCTGTCGCATTATCGCATTTATTTACGCTAAGCTAGGATAATGCTCTCTAAATAGGATTTAAATAACAATCAGCATGTATCGGCAATGTGATTAGCAGATTAGAGCTTTAAACGTGGGTCATTGTTATTCCTTCTGTATCTACTACAAGGAGTATAATGTACAGTCCTCAAAATAAGTAACTGACCAGGTAATATGCTTTCAACTCAACACCGTATCGGCCGAGTGCACCAATGGCGAGTAGCTGAAGAATAGCGCGCTATAGTAACTGAGGCGTAACCAAAACATTTGAGAGCACCAAACGGGGTAAGCTGCTAGGCTAGAAACTTGCGAGTCGCGATATTGGAGGCTGGTTTTGGTGAGATCATGAACAGTGAGGCAAAATCTTAAGGAAGGAAGACAATAACGGGTGTATAAAGCCAATTTGAACTCATTGCGAACCAGTGATTGCTCAATATTGTACAATTTATTGTTTGTCCCACAATCATGTCATACACATCTTTTTCTTTACCATTGAATGTTATCAGCGAACCTAGAAATCGTTGGGTCCTGATCAACAGTTTTACAATGTTTTCCCCAATATTAAAGTCAATTACAGTTAGGCATTTGCTTGGCTTTAGGGTGAAACCCATACTGGATGCTTAGTTTGATCTTTTAGGGGACGATGCTGAATAATGAGGACATTTACCTCGCTATTTTACTCGCCAGTTTTGCTCTCAGAATTACATCGTTAGTAAGTTACGCTACAGTTAGGGCTGCTAGGAAAGTAGCTTACCTCCCTATAAAGTGGTGCACTCGGCCGATATGTGTTATATGTATGTGTTGTATATGTATAACCTAGGTAGTAACTTATTTTGAGGACTGTATATAATTTGAAAACGTGTTGAGAAGGTACTAGTAACGCAGACAGCGACTTATAAGCGCAATTTGATCGCAGCAGAGCATAAACAAGCGCGGCGCTTTGTATGGGCCTCAAGGGCGATCATGGGGACCCTACCCCGCTCTAGATGGTGTCCACTGCGTCCCCATTCGGTTCTTAGAGACCTTACTGTGTTTTGCATGGCTTTTTTTCAGCGCAACGAGAGCGCAAGGCCTGATCGCCGTATGTGTGACAGGGGTATTAAGTACAGTAGCGAAGCGTTGTCGATTTGAGTTAAACAACGCTGCTATGGGCAACCATTGCGCCGATATCCGCACCACGCGGATAATGTTTTCACGCGATACGCGATCGCAGTCGCAATGTGTGTTGTTTTTGGAATGACCATGTCAACTGTTTTCATCGAGTTTTGAAACTTACAGGAACTTAATTATAGGTTAGTTTGTCATTTTAGTTTTTTGACAATTGAATGAAATTGTTATAATGAAGTACCGTAGGCCTGCATTAATGTTCTTATTTGCATTGTCTATTTATGAAATGGCGTTCAAATCCTTAGTCGTTGTTGAACGGGATTGTTGCCCTCGTGAAATAAACCACGCAGAGGAGACGCGCGAACACCGTTGTCGATTGGTGATGCACAACGCTGAAAGATGATTTAATCCCTTATTCATTACCTCATGAATATGTATGTCAGATGTGGCCCAATGAAATGTCTCACAATCGCAAATACTGTACGCGGACGCAGGTATTTGAAACACAACAGATGACCGCGGCGCGAACCTTATTTGTCACAAGCGTACATCAATCAAAGCGCAGCCAACATCGCGCACATCGCTGGCCCTGAACCTGTTTATTTTGTAACTACAATTTTTACTTTTACTGAGCAGATTTTGAATGGCGATAAAATATAAAATTATGAAATCTTACAGTGACAGAAACAGCATAGACCTACATTTGCTGTACCTTGTATTGTATTTATCATATTTATATGGTGGTGTTACAGTGCCAAAATGGCTAAATGTTTACTGAAGATTTCCCATGTTCCGATTTTGTCCGAAAACATAATTTAAAAAGCTTATTCAAAAAAGCATTCCCCGGAGAATTCCTAGGCTAAATTCAAGTTCTCATGGAATCGTACGCTTCTTGGTGCTGATTCTACGCTGATTTTTTTGCCCCCGCGTTTATTAAAACTTGCAGATATAAAATAAACTTAGGCCTATTCACATATTCTGACGAAAGGCGGTCAGTTCAAGCTGTCAATTCAGAATTGTATTAGTAAAAGCTTATTTATATAATCAATTCAATCAGTCCATGACTAGGCCTACCATCGTCCATAACTTTAAATTAATCTGGAGTGGAGACGATTTGCCCGGCTGAGTCCTTACTATGACTAGGCCTACGGTACAATAAATAGCGACGTAACTAGCAGAAAAAAGTAGAAGAAAAAGTCCGAAAATATTAAATGCTAACAAGATTACAAGAAGCAAGTCAATGACACGCCATGATTTGCACGGATCAGAGATAAGTTTGGATGCATGCACTGCACTGACAGTGACAAGAATTAACGGACTACGTTTTATGCAATCCCTATCATTACCGAATCAGGTCGAGACCAATTTACGATATCAGAGTTTACGATTCGGAAAGTTAGATTTAATTTAAGCCTAAACCTATCATCACGTTTTAGAAATCGAATGCCTTTTAAGGCTTTTATTTACTGCTTTAGTTTAGATATGTTTCGCTAGGCCTATAGCTATTTAGAGGTTAAATACTGCGTACTGGCTGTGTTGAGGTCATTGTTGAAAATCAAAACAAATGGTTTTAGGCCCACGGAATTTTCCCGAGGGGCGAAGCCCCGAGGGAAATTCCGCGGGCCTGAAACCATTTGTTTTGATTTTCAACAATAACCGAAAATCAGCCGGTACAAAGTATTTAACCTCATTCATTATCAAATATTTTTATATAATTGGATACAACTCTCCTTTTAGAACTCATTTTAAGGAGATTCTGAGAGGGATTATATTTAACATTAGTAAACAATAGATGCTCTTCCCTGTGGCGATAATGATTCAAACCATTCGATTCCCGGGGATCCCCCATCCCAACCCCCAAATAAGGTTATATGAATATGAATGAGATGTGTCACTTACGAAATAAGCCAATCAACGACTGTTGTCAAGGGAGAAGCCGTCGTAAACAGATTCAGGGGCCAAGTAAGTGTTGCCTGCCTCTACGGTTATTCAGCAAGGTCAAGGACGAAAAATGACCACATTTGTTGTGGATGAATTTTTAACACGTTTAAAATTAAAGCTTCTGCAATCGTATTTATTCTTCATCAAAACCTAGATAAAAAAGATGCTGTAAATGTAACTACTTCGACCACGGCCTAGGCTTTTTCAAGCTAAATGCTTAGCTAGTATCAAAGTATGGTTGTCATATAAAACTTTAATAATAAATAGCTCATTCAAAATGGCACGCATGCATTCATGAACTCGGAATTTGAGAGAAGCCAGATGTCAAACTACTTTCTGTAACCTGTCGGTAACAAAAACCAGGGATGGAAATATAAGAGAATATAAATTGGAATATTATATTCTCCGACGGTCAGTTTTGGTTGACAAAGCCTTTTCTTCACCAGGTAAGTTAAAATGCTTGACCAGGCTAGGCTAGGCCTAGCGAAACATATCTAAACTAAAGCAGTAAATAAAAGCCTTAAAAGGCATTCGATTTCTAAAACGTGATGATAGGTTTAGGCTTAAATTAAATCTAACTTTCCGAATCGTAAACTCTGATATCGTAAATTGGTCTCGACCTGATTCGGTAATGATAGGGATTGCATAAAACGTAGTCCGTTAATTCTTGTCACTGTCAGTGCAGTGCATGCATCCAAACTTATCTCTGATCCGTGCAAATCATGGCGTGTCATTGACTTGCTTCTTGTAATCTTGTTAGCATTTAATATTTTCGGACTTTTTCTTCTAC
Organism: Ophiura sarsii; assembly: GCA_035610835.1. NCBI lineage: Eukaryota > Metazoa > Echinodermata > Ophiuroidea > Amphilepidida > Ophiuridae > Ophiura > Ophiura sarsii. The sequence goes on along the minus strand of CM069442.1, from coordinate 80,569,364 downwards.
TTTTTTCTGCTAGTTACGTCGCTATTTATTGTACCGTAGGCCTAGTCATAGTAAGGACTCAGCCGGGCAAATCGTCTGCACTCCAGATTAATTTAAAGTTATGGACGATGGTAGGCCTAGTCATGGACTGATTGAATTGATTATATAAATAAGCTTTTACTAATACAATTCTGAATTGACAGCTTAAACTGACCGCCTTTCGTCAGAATATGTGAATAGGCCTAAGTTTATTTTATATCTGCAAGTTTTAATAAACGCGGGGGCAAAAAAATCAGCGTAGAATCAGCACCAAGAAGCGTACGATTCCATGAGAACTTGAATTTAGCCTAGGAATTCTCCGGGGAATGCTTTTTTGAATAAGCTTTTTAAATTATGTTTTCGGACAAAATCGGAACATGGGAAATCTTCAGTAAACATTTAGCCATTTTGGCACTGTAACACCACCATATAAATATGATAAATACAATACAAGGTACAGCAAATGTAGGTCTATGCTGTTTCTGTCACTGTAAAATTTCATAATTTTATATTTTATCGCCATTCAAAATCTGCTCAGTAAAAGTAAAAATTGTAGTTACAAAATAAACAGGTTCAGGGCCAGCGATGTGCGCGATGTTGGCTGCGCTTTGATTGATGTACGCTTGTGACAAATAAGGTTCGCGCCGCGGTCATCTGTTGTGTTTCAAATACCTGCGTCCGCGTACAGTATTTGCGATTGTGAGACATTTCATTGGGCCACATCTGACATACATATTCATGAGGTAATGAATTATTATTAAAGTTTTATATGACAACCATACTTTGATACTAGCTAAGCATTTAGCTTGAAAAAGCCTAGGCCGTGGTCGAAGTAGTTACATTTACAGCATCTTTTTTATCTAGGTTTTGATGAAGAATAAATACGATTGCAGAAGCTTTAATTTTTAACGTGTTAAAAATTCATCCACAACAAATGTGGTCATTTTTCGTCCTTGACCTTGCTGAATAACCGTAGAGGCAGGCAACACTTACTTGGCCCCTGAATCTGTTTACGACGGCTTCTCCCTTGACAACAGTCGTTGATTGGCTTATTTCGTAAGTGACACATCTCATTCATATTCATATAACCTTATTTTGGGGTTGGGATGGGGATTCCCCGGGAATCGAATGGTTTGAATCATTATCGCCACAGGGAAGAGCATCTATTGTTTACTAATGTTAAATATAATCCCTCTCAGAATCTCCTTAAAATGAGTTCTAAAAGGAGAGTTGTATCCAATTATATAAAAATATTTGATAATGAATGAGGTTAAATACTTTGTACCGGCTGATTTTCGGTTATTGTTGAAAATCAAAACAAATGGTTTCAGGCCCGCGGAATTTCCCTCGGGGCTTCGCCCCTCGGGAAAATTCCTTGGGCCTAAAACCATTTGTTTTGATTTTCAACAATGACCTCAACACAGCCAGTACGCAGTATTTAACCTCTAATTATATCTATTTGATTTGAATTTCATGATACAGATTCACATTTTAGAGCTATAGGAATAATAATATGATATAAAAAACATTACAGCTACTTATCGGAAATAGATGTGTGTGTTCTATGTTGCACTGTTTGGTTTTGGTGTTCCGGAAACGGTTATTTTACCCTAAATGCGGTGACATCTTCTGATGTAGGATTTGATTCAACAAGTTAGATCATGATTTCGAAACTGTTGACCTATTTGTAGTAACATTTTTGACATACGATACCACTCAACGTGCTCTACAAGGTAGCTCTTGATTCTCGCGTCATGAAAATTATTCTGATCATATAAAACGTGACAAGAACACTTCTTTGTCAATTAAATATAAATATGAGAATGTTGCGAATCAAAATGTTTCCAAACGTGTGGTACTGTTTGTTCACAGTAATAACCCTAATTCACTTACGTGTTATTCCGATTATTGCACATTTTACGAGACGTATATACTGCCTGTGATAACAAGCAAATGATCATTTCAAAACCAAGTAAAACACTCGACATATCCAGTCGGATGTTGTTTCAATGAGAAAACGTTGCTCTTTGATCATTTTATATTTACTTATTTCAGTCATATTCATTCAAGTTCTATAATTAGCATGATTAGGGGCACAGTTGTACAGCTTACCTAGAACATCGAAACACACCTGGGGTTAAAACATCAACTCCTGAAAACATACTTGGATATATATAGAAACTTGTAGCACTATTTTTATTTTGATACCAATTTTACAATAACATCTATCGGTGTGCCAGATTACACAAGAAAGTTTTCCAACTGTAAAACTGCTCTTGCATGTAAATGTTTCCAGTGTGACTATTTTTGAATGTTAGATTGAAATAATCCTTATTACGAACATTTTTAATGCTGTAACAATTTCAGTTATGGCATTCTTAACATCTTGAACTAATTTATTTCGTAATTGCACAATATCCTCCAGTTCAAATGTGCCCAATTAAACAAATTTGATTTCGATCATTTATAGCAAGTTTGTTCAAATACCAGGATCAGTTCTTGGCTGAATAAATCGAAAGTAGTTTTTTAAAGTTTCAAACCACATTCAGGTGTTCGATAAGCTCCAGCGCCAGCTCTTAGTGCCTGATTTCATCCGTTTTATCTATTCCATCCTATAGAAACGAAAACGTCACGAAATGTGATCCGGTTGTTCATTTTGAAAGCAACCACGTAAAGCCGATAACACGAAATAGAAGCAGCCTGTGATTCCCTATACGTACGCGATATTTGTGATAACGGCTGCCGTGTAGATTGCTGGTCGAGCTCTTATTACGAAATCAAAGGAATGTTGGACTTCGTACTTTTATGTTGTGCAATCTCTAGTGCATTCTGAAATATATAATGCCATTTTGGATGGTGTTTGATATCAAGAATCAATCAGAAATAGTAAGCTTTACGGATACAACAATGAATATGCTTTCCGGTATTTCAGCCTATATGGTAAAGGTAAAGGCGGTCGATCCTGTAATACCAGGAGCGGAGTGCCCATCTCCCTTTCAAAGCGATAGGACCAGACTCACTCCTTTTTATAATGTTGCTGTGTGGGGCTCGCTACACCTCCTCCACAGCGAGTCTGTTACCTTCCCAGCACTGAAGAATGCCGGTACCCATTTAAATACACCTGGGTAGAGAGGAGTAATTGCGGTAAAGTGCCTTACTCAAGAACACAACATGTTGACCACAGCGGAACTCGAACCCACAACCTTTAGATCATAAGTCCAGTGCTCTACCCACTGCGCCACACATGCCCACAGCCTATATAATTATATAAATCCCGCTAAACATATTTTGTTATCCAGAACCTTCTACATATCTGGATAACAGAGTAGAGCCACAATAAATGGGGAAAAAAGTATCACGAGCCCTTGTACGACACAAACCTTGAAATTATTAATAAGTAAAAAAAATAAAAATAATAAACGTGTTTCCTTGTTCCGTGAATCACGATTACAGCCCTTTACTTAAAATACCTATAAGCAACATCGCATCCTCATAAGCACGAAACGAATCCAATAAAACGATGCACTTGTTAATAACAAGACACAAACATAAAATATATTAACTATACAAAACATAACGTGGACTACAAAGAAAAAACAATAAAATGATAATGTTAGGAAAGACGAGTACGGTTTATTTATTGGTGATGCATTTGTTACTGAACTTTTTTTTAACGGGGGAGGGGGGGGGGGGATTGGGGAGGGCGGTCACAGATGTTGACCTCAATGTTATATAAGATATCAAACTAACGTGGAACCTATGATAACTCTGCACCAATCTCAAAGAAATCAGAAAATATGATTGTGTTGACATGGTTGCTAGTATTAAATCAAGTAAGTTATGCGCCTATGGGCCATTGAGAAATCTATTGGAAGATGGGAGCACGTCGAAATTGATCAAGTCTAAGACGAAGACTCAGATTTGACTGAAAGAAATTCAAACTATAGTTGCGATTTTGAAATGATAGGATACCGGTTGTTTAGACATTTGAACACAAACGAGACGATTACTGCTTCCTCGTGACACTCATCACCAAAACCAACTAGTAAATAAAGATAGATACCCTTGACTTATCATCACTACGTGGATAGACACCGAACACGTTTTCAAAAAGCCCCAAGGTTTATGTGGGAAGTACCTTATTCTAACGTTTTATGTGGGAAGTACCTTATTCTAACAATTAATCTTGTGATTTTCTGTATATGAACGCACCGTCGGGTAGACGGGTGCCGCTGTTTTAAAAGCGTATGTTCAAATAAATAAATAAATAAAATAAATAACAAACCTGCGACCAAACGGCAGTATTATCGATTAATGCGTGACCAGCCTCGAGAACATAAAGTCTTCTTATTTTTGTAACCTATCGGTCCTTAACTAAATATATTTTCCCCTGGGTGCTGGGTACAAACAGTCAATGACATATTGAATGAGACAGTGAAAGTCAAGTTTGAGTCTCAAACCACTACGAGCAAGACGGGGCGTTTGAACAAATGACGTTATTTCCGTTGCAATGTCTTTTTCCATTTCATCGTATTGTGAGTCGAGACATAGAGCGTGTTTCTACAGGGGCACCGCAAAGTTAACGGTAAGATTAAACGGTAAGATTTACCGGTAAGGTTTTAATTCCCCCTGTTTCTACTCGCGAAAAGTTACCGCTAAGTTTATCGATCCTAGTCGATGGGCCACGACATTTGACCTTTTATTATACCATACAATGCCGCCCCTCCTGAAAAAGATTACCTCACAATGTGGATAAATATAATCCAGCGTGACACGGTTCACAGAGCATAACGGTAAGATTAATGGGCTGGCTGTTTCTACCGGGAAACTTACCGTTAATTACCGGTACCAAACCTGGTTTGTGAAGGTTTTTGTTGTTACAAAACTTACCGATTCTTAACGGTATCTGGCTGTTTCTACTGGGTAAACTTACCGGTAATTAACGGTAAGTTCCCCAGTAGAATAATAATAATAATAATAATAATAGTCGGTTTTTATATAGCGCTTTACACCGTGTGGAACATCGTCTCAAAGCGCTTTACATTGGATAATTATTATCGCTGCCATTTACATCATCTATCTGGCAGCCAGCTAGGCGCACTTTTAGATGACAGCAGCTACCCAATTTTTGCTTGGGTGGACGAGGCAATCGAGACTAAATACTTTGCCAAGGATCCTAGCGGGGCTCGAACTCGCAATCTTATGATTATGAATCTAGCGCTGATTCCGAAGGGCCACACGTGCTCACGCTCATAAGTCAAGACTTTCGAACTATCTGTTCAATTTGAAAACAATCGATAAAGATGTGTTTATACCTGAACGTATATAGAACGACTTATGATTCCCCTCCGGTACGCGACACCTGTGATGAAACGGTTGTTGTTAAGATTGCTTATCGATTTCTTATTGCCATCACCCAGTGGTATTAAGTTTTCGTCTGTACCCTATAATAATCACATACTAATACGAAACAGAACTAAAGGGTTCAACAAAAGAAAGTATACCACTTTGTTTATGTCATTTTGAGTAACTTTCAATTTGTTTTTGTCCAAACAGGCTAGATAGGCATTTAGATGAATCTTTTAGGCATAATTTGATACCAAATTTGCCCCCTAACAACAAAGATAAACCATGATTAGCACCATTTAAAGGAAAATATCCCATTTTCAAAAGTCGTATTTCCAATACACAGCACGAGAAGAAAGGGCCAATTGTTAACACACACATTATGCATGCCGTATTTATCCCGTACTGATCACTGCGCATATCTCTCAATGCGCGGGCTAATTCAAATGTAAACTGGTGCATGGGTGAAGGATTTGAATGTAAAGGAATGTTATGGATGGGTAGAACATGGACAGATTAACCAAATCTTCTCGTGCTGTGTATTGGAAATGCGACTTTTGAAAATGGGATATTTTCCTTTAAATGGTGCTAATCATGGTTTATCTTTGTTGTTAGGGGGCAAATTTGGTATCAAATTATGCCTAAAAGATTCATCTAAATGCCTATCTAGCCTGTTTGGTCAACAACAAATTAAAAATTACTCAAAATGATATAAACAAAGTGGTATGAACCCTTTATATCGTACATCGTATAGATGATATCATTTGCCTCTAACTCTGTATAGTAAGTTCGTTAGACTTTGGAGACTCGTAAACACAGCACGTTTCGAATAAGACAGATGCAATATGTGCGGATCTGCAGGAATATCAGATGCATATTGCGCTAGATGTTTACCTTTCTTTGCTACGCAAGTCCTGAAAGTCCTCTGATTGCTTGGAATCTCTTGAACAAACCTCAAACAACATTTGGTAGTCTGCTGATCAGGAATGATGGATGACAAGATGAAATTCATAAAGCAATTGATCAGATTTTGAATAAACTTGGCATTTGGAGGATTACGAGCCTGTTTCTTGGTGCTTTCAAACTGTAACTGGGGAGCGCGCATGATTTTTCGGTCCCGGTCTGCTGGCACAGGGAGTCATATACCAAAATGTTCCTTGATGTCTGTAGTATATAACCTAGGTGGACATCCTTGCCAACTCGGATGTTAAGTTGACCTTTGACCTCGATTTAGGGTCAAAGTTCACATGTGTTTCAATGGGACGTCAAAACTTTAATTTAACATGGGAAAAAAAAAAAAAAAAAAATATTGACCACAAAAAGTATATCATATTGTTGGGCTGACTGTTTAGAGCAAAAAAGTTAATCACAACTTTGATCGTTGATCAATATTTTTTAACTTATGACCTTTTGAAAATGCCAAGTCATCAAAAATAGGCAATTTTGGTCTATTTTTCACAAATTCGGCCAAAATTCCACTTTTTTCTCCTTTAAAAAAATATTGTAACTCATTGAGAAATGATAAACCATGTTTTATGGTTGGTATATCATTGTACTTGATATTAAGATACATTTCGAACATCAATGGTGTGCTGTTGTCATGGCAACAGACTTAAATGGCCTCTAAAAACGTCAACAATTGGTCAAAATGGAGGCAAATTTAGACATAAATGGTGGTTGCTATGGAAACTGCATTGCCGGTAGATTTTATAATTGTCTTGAAATCAAAGTGGGTATATTAACCAGCAATATTAGATGTATTCCGATCATCCAAGGGCCAACAATATTTTGAAAATAATGATTACATGTCATTTTTGGCCAATTTCGTGAAAAACGGTAAAAAATGGCAAATTTTGCTGACATGTCATTTTCAAAAGGTCATAGGTCAAAAAGTATTGATCGACAATTAAAGTTGTGATTGACTTTTTTGTTCTAAACAGTCAGCCCAACAATATGATACACTTTGTATGGTCAATATATTGTTTTTTAATATTTTTCCCATGTTAAATTAAAGTGTTGACGTCCAGTGTATTTCCAGTAAGAACGGACGTAAAGGTTTTTGCATCCTGGGTAAATCAAACAATAATGATTACCCTTTCGTTTAATCTCCACTATGGAATGAAGTTCAAAGTTATTTTCCCAATTTCAAAGTTTATTTGTTAGACTATTGCAACCATGTCAACAGCCATCAGCTTAATAACACAATTTCATCTCGTTGATATGTGCCCAATCTAACAAAGTTCATATAGATAATGTTTAGCCAGTTTGCCCATCTTTCTTATTGAGAATAACTAACATCCGTCCGATATCCGGCACTTGAGATATTCTATGAAATACCATGGAGTCTAGCCAGTTATTGACTGAATCAATTGAAAGAGTAAAGTTTTAGTTTCACCCGCAAACAACTTATATTTGAGGCGTTTGATAAGCTCCAGCTCCAGGTGCCTGATTTTATCGTCTTATCCATATACAATCCTACACAGACGCGAACGTATACATGGTATCGAGGTCGCGAAATGTGAACCGGTTGATCAGTTTGAAAACAATAATCTAAAGCTGATAACATGAAAAGAGAAGCATCTTGCAATTCCCTTGCGATACGCGATATCATGTTATGACGGTTGCCATCGAGATTACCGCTCGAGCTCAAAAGAAATAAACTAGTTCTATTTAGAATGGCAAAGTATGCATGAAAATGTCTAACTTTAAAAGACTTGAAAGTAGAACAATTGAGTAAATGGCTAGGATCTTTGAATAATTATGATTAATGGGACATCCCCTCGATGCGGAGTGAGCATCATCAAAGTTAATTTTAAGAGATCTTTACAAAATAAATTGTTTACAAGGGCTACGGTGACCATTGGTGACGTTCCAAGCTCGTCGGATCTGTAGTCTTTTCAGCGCATTCGTTTGGAAAATCAAGCAGGCTACCATACCTATTGTCTGCACTTTTGGGTGAGAAAAAGTAATAATCTTTCAGCAAAATTCACTCTAAACATGCTAAATGGTCCCGTTTCAATAATTAGTAGTCTACGAGGGTCATTTAATCAGTTCTACCTCCAACATCATAACTTTGTTATTATATATAAGCCAGTCTTATGAAATATTACACAATTGTAGCTTGGAACCTCAGCTACAGATTCATGGTAAATTGATCTGAGTAATGGTTGTACTTTTCTGGACATGCAGTAAATACCAAACTTATTTTTGGAGTGACGGAAGCGGATGAAAAACAGAGATAAAACGTACCTATCGGTTAATTATAACCATGATGACCGTTGTAAATGTCAGATATCTCTTAAACAGACTATAAACAATAAGTGTGACTGATTTCTTAGGAAAAAAATATGCGCTTTGATTAGCCAAAACTATATCAGGACAACCATTAAGTTTACCCCTCCCTAGAACCCTGCGAGAATCATATTTGATTTTCATAAGAACTAAGAGATCTTCAATGATATACAGGACTAAATGGAGGGATAATTTTCATTGACTACCTGATTGTCCGTCTGAAGGTTGCACAGGAAAACTCATAAAGTGACTATCATGTTAAAGATTTTTAGCATACGAGGTATCACTTTTGTACGTTGTACTTGTAACAACGAAAATTTGACAGATTAGTAGAATTTCAATATGCAAAAGTCATAGCAATACATTCGAGTTGTTATTACAGTATTTACACGCGTACAAGCGTTAATAATGCTTAAAATCTTATTTATACATGATAATACTGTAATATATTCAGATAACATTCTTTTGATTTCCAGTATTTAAATATTGCTTTTATATCTAACCATACGATACGGAAAACTCTCCGAAAAGCATGTATTCATTTTTAAGGTAATTTTCCGTTTACGTTGTCTAAAATCTCTTTCTGGCTTTGACCACATCATATCAAAAGTGTAACAGATATAAATTATGATTCACTATTAATGTGTAGCTATAGTCAGTAAAATATCCTTGTGTGATGATCAATCTGATGTTCTTCTTATGATGTGACAGGTAAAAATAAAATGACACACTTTTATAAAGAACTTGTTGATTGTGACTTTAAATTAATTAGAAGGTCATTGATGTAGAGCAAGAACTGCATCGGTCCAGACTGAAGCAGAAGCTATGTTTGCGACACATCAGATGACACCTTGGCTTGGCTAGACTTAGACCTCAATCAGACCATGCACCATGTTTGAGTTACCTGAAAAACAGAGCAAGAGGAAAAAGAACAACATTAGATTAGATCTTATTATCTAAATCGAAATTATTACTTTTTATCCCAGCAAACTTAATTGTTGTTATTATTGTACCAAATTAATTATTAAATGGTGAAGAAAAAAACCCTGTTCAAACGAACCTCTCCGGTGGGTCGGTCGGGCGTTTGTTTTTTCCTAAAACAATCTGGGAAATGTGCTGCCGAGTCAGAAATTTGAGTGGGGGTGTAGGGCAAACAATATTTTGGTTAATTTGTAGCAGTTATTTTTCAAAATATCCCCCCTTGCAACTCGGAGAATACCTTCACCCATTGTTTACGTAGGCCAACACACTTCCATGTGCCACATACTCTAGGACTCGATCATGATGACGATGATGATGCTGTGCATTTGAAACATGAACCGTACTACTGTGTTGTAACTCATTTAGTTGTGCATAGGTCTGATACCTGTATCTCTATCTCTTAAAGGGGCATTGAGAGATACGTATGGGAGTGCGCCCTCAATTATCCTGGAAATCAGGTTTTTTGCATCAAAGTAATACTTGGGCATATACTAACTACCATCTGAAACAGCTTACCAACATTCGCCGTTTATCATATAAAATTTTATGATTTTCTTAGTTTTGATATGATCATATCGAAACTAAGGTGCTGAATTCGGAAGTTATGCTAAGTTTTACACACACACTTTCGGGGCAAATCTCAACCCGGAAGTGCCGTTATTTGCTTAGTTTGGCATGAAGCGGATGTCGGAATTATATGATATTTTGGATTTGGGCTATGTTGATGATTATCTTTACCTTATTTGCTCATTAGTATATCGATACATCTCTCAATGCCCCTTTAATCTTGCAGAGGGCTATAAATGAAGTATAATACCTATTGTCATGTAAGGAAGGTGCAGACATAGGCTTACGGGAACTTTGAGTTATTTTTAGCAAATTTGCTTGGCAACCAGTGTTTCATTAACAAAACATTCCATGCACGCACTCAACGCTGAGCGTTACGCACTTGATTCGCAGTAGGCGCACTGTGCGGTTGCCTTTAATTAATTGTAATTGATTGATCTGCGCAAGTTGTTTTTGTGTTTTCACCGGCGTTTGATTTGTTTTCACCGGCGGGACGTAGATCCGCCCCAACCAATACCAGTTGGGTCATACATGTTTAACCCCATGGGTATGAGTAGGACCAAATGTGTTGTCTTTTTTACCACTATCTATAAACCTACTAGTACTACTGTCTAAAAAAAGTAATATAATCATGATAATAACTTAAGCTTACTTACTTTCATCCCAGCCCGGGTACATACATCGATGTCTCTGAAGCAGTGAGTTACTCAATTTCCAGATGTTACTATACCATGGCATTGACTTGAGCTAAAGATTATACCATTCCCTGACTAGATTATTCCCTAAAAGATATCGTTGACTCACTTGAATGCAATAATTTGAGTTTTAAATTAAGAAAACACCGACGTAATGAATACGGAAAGCCTGTATCCCTAGTATACTAGTAGTGATGAGCGATCACGGTATAACGATTTTCTGAGGACGAGATTTACGAAGCTTTATTGGTATCATTTCGTGTTGCGCCTTCGTCTCGCGTATCGCGGCCCGAAATCTCGTATTGCGTGTTTCGTATCGCGACCCCGAAATTTCGCGTAAGAGATTTATACCGCGAAATCTCGGGTCGCGATACGAACACGCGGCACGAGATTTTGGGCCGCGATACGAGATTTCGTATTGCGACCCTAAATCTCGCGTAAGAGATTTCTCGCGTATCGCGGCCCGAAATCTCGTATTACGTGTTCGTATCGCGACCCGAGATTTCGCGGTATAAATCTCTTACGCGAAATTTCGGGTCGCGATACGAACACGAAATTTCGACCACTTTCTAAAAAACGCCCATGTCTAAAAGGAATACCGGCTGTCAATACCATAAACTCGAGCTGATTACAAATTTAGACAGCACAAATGAATAAACTCGAGCTGATGGATATACTATACATGGTGAGGAAATTATTCTTCAATCTATGTGACGGATACATAACAATGAAATTGCCACGCATTAAAAGGAATAGCTATGAAATCAGTTCAATTTCAGTTCAATTTCTACATTAGAAAACGTTTTAATGGGCAAATATGGTTTCATTGGAAATAATTATTGTTAAAAGGCACTGGCTGATTTTATAATTGCGATAAGTTTCATCTTGTGAACCCACGGAAACCTTTTATTAGGTTATTTCTAAATCAGATGACAATACAATATTGATCTTTTTTAAATCTTCACTTATTATTTAGCCTTTCAAAATGGAACATTTAACGAAATTTCATATTTGTACCAATTATGTTCATCTAGGTCAAACTTTCTATGTTCCATATTCAAGACATTAATAATAATTGTCCTACAATTTAATTTGATGCTTCTATTGATAATTGCGTTAGCTGTTTAAATATGCCGCGAACAAACACACAAATTTGCACCCCCCACCCCCCCCCCCCCACCCCCCCCCCCCCCCCCCATTAGGATTTAATTAGAAATAGAAATATTAAACTATTATTATCATTCATTATATAGCAGCAAAACTATAGCTGAAAACAAAAAGTGTCTTTAGTGAGCAAATAATGTCCGTGATAATTGCTGCTTTAACAATATACGAAATTAACCAATTATCGTAGGAGGTCTTTGTGCGTGGGATTTGTTGCGGTCCTTCCGTGTACAGGGTGTCCCTAATGAAATTACAACTCACTTTTGGGTGATCATAACTGTCGGAATAGAACAATTCAAACAACAAAATAAAGGCAAATTGGTTTGCTATAATTTGTAGAAAGCTGCGTTTGATTCGGTTCAGTAATTACGGAGAAATGAGCGATTGCGTAAAAGTAGTCAAAGAACACTTCCATCCCAGGTTCACTTCCATCAAAGGTTAAGTTGCTCATATTGAGTGATTGAGATATCACAGACAAGAAATCAATCAATACTTCTCTCACAGATAACATTCATTAACCTTTTTTGTTGGTCATATGTATTCTTTTAAATTAAATATGCCATCTATTAACAAAGTTCAACATAATAATTAATATTACACATAAAAATTGTCAAGGATATTTTCATCACATTTTAAACTTGATATTAGTAAATGTTGAAGTTCACTATTGCCAATTTGCACGATACTGTCAATCTTTGTATCTCAATTGAAAACAAAACGATGGTTAGTCTGAACATTGTCGGAGGTTTTTTTGAAATTATTGTTATTATTTTCCCGATTGATTTTGATTTTTTAAACTTGCAACAACAGAAGGACATCTACAGGTACAATACAGAGTAATACAAATGCAGTGGCGTACCCAAGAGGGGGAGGGGGGGGGCGGTTCAGTGGGCTGGTGCCCCCTGAAATAACCCCGTCGGTAAACACGACCCTCCCTCGGTTGATTTGCGATTTCTGCCGGTTATGGGAACAACATCATCGCTACCCCCCCGCCCCCCCCCCCCAAAAAAAAATTGTGAAAGTTTTACAATTTTTTGGGGAGTCTGTAATTTTTTTTGTCGGTATCATGCCTTTCGTCGGTACAACTATGGTCGTGCCCTCTCAGTTTCCAAAAGCTGTACAAATGCATACACTTCATAATAATATGGATCAAAATATGAAATATGATGATATACATTCATAATAATACGTATCGAATGCGGAAACATGATTACAGAGATGGTTTGAGACTATGTAACGTTCACGTACACATACAGGGTGTCTCAAAAAAATTACAACGCACCTTTAGAGAATCGTAACTTTCTGAATAAGTGTCAGAATAGAACAATTCAAACAAAAAAAATAAAGGCAAAATAGTTTGCTATAATTTAAAGAAAACCGGATGTGATTCGGGTTAGTAAATCCGGAGAAATGAGCAATTACGTAACATTAGTTAGGGAATACTTCCATCCAAGTTTGCTCATATTGAGTGATTCAGACAGCACAGACATGAAATCAATCAATACTTCTCTACAAGATAACATGGATTATCGTATTTTTCTGGGTCTATATCTTATTTTAAACCAAATAATATGCCAGATGAGACACAAAATATAAGATAAAAGTTGTCTAGATTATTTTCATCACATTTTATACTTGAGATCAGTAAAATTTAAGTTTAATCTTTTTATAACAATTGACAACAAACTGATAGTAATTTTAGCAAATACGAACATTGTTGTTATCAAACCAAGTTCAAGAACTAATAACATCGCGCATACAACTCATCAAGCTTTTAGTTCTAGTCTTAACATTTTCAACTTGAAGTCTGAAATCATGTATATATCGTCAATTTTGCGGATGATGGTCAATTAATTAATATCGCAATTGAAAACAAAATAAGGTTCGTTTACATTGAAAGAGTATGGTCATCTCTCTCCTTACAGTGAGATGTATTAGTTTTTGTTTGATGGGTGTTATGAGTGTTATGATCGATTACTCAGTACTCTTAGGTTATAAATTGACCGATTTATCATAGTATTAAAAAGTGCTGGCTAATTTAACGTATTGAGTAAATAACAAGCCGCGCAAGCGGCGTACCCTCGCTACGCTCGGGTCCCCGTTAGATGGTTTGCCACATTACCTACCTCTGAAACCACATAAACCCCCAACAACACCCCCCAAACCAGGTTGATTTATAACCATATCCCTTCTAAAGGCATTATAAACCCCCTACAACCCCCCACCCACCCCCCCCCCCCCAATCGGGTTGATTTATAACCATGTCCCTCCAAAACCATTCACCGTGGCTACTTTATTAACCCCTATCTCTTAACCGCATCAAGTTAACCCTCGGTACTTTTAAAACCACATAAACCCCCTACAACCGCCCCCTGCAACTACACCAACCAGGTGGATTTATACTCCTAACCCTCCTAACTATTTCCCGCGGTTACTTCATCCGCTAGATGGTTATGCCACATTACCTACCTCTAAAACCACATAAACCCCCTACAACACCCCAAGACCAGGTTGATTTATAATCATATCCCTTCCAATGCATTATAAACCCCCTACACCCCCCCCCCCCCCCCCAAAAAAAAATCAGGTTGATTTATAACCATATCCCTCCTAAACCATTTACCGTGGCTACTTTATTAACCCCTACCTCTCAAACCGCATCAAGTTAACCCTCGGTACTTTTAAAACCACATAACCCCCCTACAATCGCCCCCACACTGCAACTACACCAACCAGGTGGATTTATAATCATAACCCTCCTAACCATTTCCCGCGGCTACTTCTTCATTAAGTCTTAACCTATCCTAAAACATTTCCCGTGGTTATACCCCCCATGCACACAACCAAACCAGTTTGATAATCACAACCCTCCCTAAACCAATTCCCGTGGCTACTATAAGTGTATACCGTATATCATTAAACCGTATACTTTGTCCATCGGGTGCTTGTGTTTGTCATTAAAATTGTGGTTTTTGGTGCAATATTTGTATGTGTCCCTCGCCCAAAATATGTTTGTAATGTCATGATAGTCCTTATTTTTTAAAAAGCGGTAAACAACTTTTTTTTGGCCAAAAAAATTGCGCCATTTTTTGTCCGGAACGCAGGCCGACTCAACGTGATTCTTTATGTACACTCACCTATGACCTAGCGAGTGACGACACATTTTAAATATTACGGAGGACCATTCACGTCAGAATTTTAGAGGAAAGTATAGGTTAACACTGGCATATGCGACAATTACTAATTTTGTAAGGGGACGATGCTGATTTATGTGGATATTTACCTCGCTAGTTACTATTCTGGTGTTACTCGCCAGTTATGCTCACAGTATTACATCGTTAGTAAGTTACGCTACAGTTAGGGCATAACCTTCTTTTTTTTCTTTCTTTTTTTTTTAAAATTTTTTAAAATTTTAGTTAGGGCATAACTACTATCCCTATTAAGTTACGCCAGTTTGGTGCACTCGGTCGCGTATCTTTAACTTGCTATGTTAATATTCAATATTGAAAGTCCTATGAATAGTAGGAATAGGATCGTAACCAAACCAGAGATACTATTAATTTTGGGATAGGAAACTCCTATACTGGGCATACGTAAATATATAACAGGTCGCGTTTTCATAATTACATACGGCGACTAAGATTCTGTAGTCGCCGATTTTACATGTCAAGTTGGCTTGCATCTTCTCTCCCGCTTGGAGCAGACTCATTGCCGACCACTTTCCAACTACACACAACCACTAATGATGCGCGCCAACTCATCGGCTACCGCTTCCAAACCGCTCATGTGTCCATGCCGACCTTCCCGATTAAAAAACCGCCACAAAACCACTTCCAGACTGCTCAAGACTGGTCACGATTGGCCATTATTTGAAAATCGTGAGTAGTTTTCTTTTTTGCATGTGTAGTTTCGGCAAGGTCTGGGACTGTGCTGTGCATTCTTCTGCAGTCTTGTGAGGTCGGGAGCACGTGGCAAATTTGACAAACTCGCCACGATTTTTTCTCGCAGCCTAAACAAATCGTGGCGGTTTTTTTTAATCGGGAAGGTCGGCATGGACACATGAGCGGTTTGGAAGCGGTAGCCGATGAGTTGGCGCGCATCATGAGTGGTTGTGTGTAGTTGGAATGTGGTCGGCAATCGAGTCTGCTCCAAGCGGGAGAGAAGATGCAAGCCAACTTGACATGTTAAATCGGCGACTACAGAAGATTAGTCGCCGACTTGTAGTCAACTGCTCATGTACAAATCTGCGAGCAGTCTTGACAGCAACATGTCACAACTTGTGCCGTCGTGTCAAGGTCGGCGATTGATCGGGGACTGAACAAGTGGCGTCACCGATTAAACATGCTTGATCTTGTTGATTTCATGATGCTGTCGCCTACTGGTAGGCGATTCAGCATCTCTTGTCTTGTTGAAGGCGGGGAATATCGCATACTAATCATCCCTACTCATCTCTGGTGCAAGTTTGAACAAGATTTCAGCCGATTTTGAAAAAAAATGGTGGTCTTGTGTAGTTGGGAAGAGGTTGGGTCGGGAGCTGTATGACTGAACCTTAAAGCAGACGACAAACAGCGCTCACGGCGCGACCAAGACATGATCACGCAAAAGTTAAAGTTCCCGTAACATTTAAGATATACTCCGATTTTAACCGGACTTATTTCATCTGGCGCGGATTGATAAGCCAACAAAAAAGTAAATCATGAGCTTGGGGTCAAAGCTCACGAAGGGGTGACTAGGGGTCAAAATGTAAGTCAACGGTCAACGCGACCTCGACTAATATCCGTGATCTATGATCACAATTAATCTCTAGTTTGTGTTTATTTTCCTTCTTCAGTCACTCATACATACATAACATATAATTATTGTTTTCATGAATTTTAATATATTCACTTATAACATAATTTCATAATTGTTTCAAAATTATATTATATGCTCTTTACCTATTTTGTGGAGACATTTCTTTGTCGGATAAATGTTACTTATTATTTTCCACTTTAATGTCATGAGTCGTGGTTCCCTAATTTGCTCAATTTTCTTTCTCCAAATCTCGCTCCACTCAAAATTATTATAATCGAATTTATTTTCCCAAAATAATTCAACAATTGGTTTTGAATTTATTTTGGTTGTACATAGTTTCAATGAAGTGTTACCATAATAATAATAATAATAAAACGGTGCTTCTAAAGCGCCTCCCACCGAAGTCTCAAAGCGCTTAACAGATAACATAACAACATTGAAATTACATTACAATATAACAATAATACAATATGTGGATGAACATGCAAAAAACATTGTAAAAAGGGTAATCAATCATCAAAAGCAATTGTGAATAAGTGTGTCTTAAGATACGATTTGAAATGGCTAAGAGTTTTACAGTTCTTGATGTGAAGCGGAAGTTGATTCCAAAGTTCAGCTGAAGCATAACGAAATGAACGATGACCATAGGTTAAAGTTGACACAGAGGCACTGATAAGTTGTTGTTTTGAAGCCGATCGTAAATTTCGAGATGGTTCGTATTCATGTATGAGTTCTTGAAGAACCGTACCCATGCCAGACCAAATCAAGCAGCAATGGTCTCCCTTTAAAATTGTTGCCGGATGTTATGGATAACAATACGTAGAGTTAAACATGTTAAAAGGGATGCTTGTGTATAACTATAACATAAGCAAGAAGAAAAAACGAAAACAAGTAGAAATACAGATACATAGGCCTACATAGCATCACATAGACAACGATATTTCCATTTATTTATGTGAGGGAATAATAACCGAGATGTTTGCCTTTAAACAATTCGCATTTACTGTTTGAGAAGCCTATAAGGTGAGATTTGTACTTCGTTTCAAGCTGCAAACTACGTCAATGTTCGTTCACCTGTGATAGGATTTTAAAGGTTGCCGTTTTACACGAGATTGTATGTTGAGAATGTCTCACACGATATGTTGGTAAATTATCAGTTTGATTGTTATAGGGGAAACTATGAATGCCTGGGATGTAGAATTACGTATCAATACACGGGTAGGAACAGTTGATTCCGTTAATCGATGCACATCGAGGGATGCACTCGATATTGGAAGTACTCTTGTTTTGCCTGAATGTAATGGACCTGTTTTCACTCAGATCCCACTCATATCATTCGGATGCTTATGAACACGATGAATCGCAAAGAAAAACAACAACAAAATACTTCTGATATTAAAAGTACTCTCAAAACATATGTTACTGTAACTTTGTGCTTATACCTTGTTATTTATTTTTCATATCGTTTTGTGATGATGGTTTTGTAACCGTTGAAAACAACGTGTAACACTTTACAGCAAGGAATGTAAAAACAACACGCTGTTATGATAACGCTAACACTGATGCCATGGATAAGTACATACACAAGATGACGTACTTGCTTCCCCTTTAGGGACAATTATTGAAACAGATATTCATAAAACAACAAACATGGTGACATTGTCATCTATCGTGCGTATGGACGCTTCGTTCAATGTATCATGTAGGTAGGAAGATG
Source organism: Ophiura sarsii (assembly GCA_035610835.1). NCBI lineage: Eukaryota > Metazoa > Echinodermata > Ophiuroidea > Amphilepidida > Ophiuridae > Ophiura > Ophiura sarsii. The sequence continues at coordinate 80,550,791 of CM069442.1, read as the reverse complement.
TTTTTGAAGGTGCCTCGATCAAGTTTGAGGAGTTCAATAACTTAATTATTAGCAATACAAATTACATAAATGGGAGGCCTACAAAACCGGAAAACTTCCGAGCCCAGGTCCAAATATATATATTTCTAATTGAATAATCTGTAAGTACTTTTTATTAAAATGGTTTTGTGAATATTTCGTTTGACACTAATATACCACCGTATGTCTGACATACATGTCAAAACATTCAAATAATAAGAACTATATAATTCAGGAAATATAAAAAGATAAATCCAACTGTAGCAGAAACAAAGCACACCAAGGATCAGAAATATAATGATATCTCGAAAATGTAAAATGCAAAGAATAAAAGCAAGATATACCAACTTGGAGTGGGCAAATAAGCAATAACAATCATAGTACCTTGCTTTTATTCTTTGTATGTTAATTTAGAAAACACGTCTAATTAACGCAGTGACATCACTGACTATTTTCTGGTGTATCAGAGTTAAAAAATTTAATCAAGAATTGCGATGTTTCGTTTTGAGAGAAATGAGACAAATCAATGCATCTCGCTGATGTTGCTGCGAATACCCGCTACATCACTAAGATAGATGTCAGTTACTTTTCTTTCATCATTATACAAACAACTCATTTGGTGCTCCTATTTTTATATTGCGTCAATCGTAATCCTCTAGGTCTTCGCTCTCCTTATTTGATAATTCGTGCGTAAATAGAGCCTATTATAATAGAACTATCGTTTATAGGGCTGTCACACATTCGCGTTTGCGGCAATCAGGCCTTGCGCTGGCATTGCGCTGTAAAAAGTATCAAAAAGTATCAAAGCGCCAAACTAAACGGGATAAGACGGCAGAGGGTCCCCATCGTTGCCGCCCTTGAGCGCCAGACAGATCGCCGCCCTTGTTCTCACTCCGCATTGTGCTGAAAAGTATCAACATATGAACAGCATGCAGGAAGAGCCCGTAAAAATGTCCACACTTGTCACATTTTAAAACAAGGTAGCTCTTATAAGCTTCTATCCCGCTTATCACGTTTTCATTGCGCTCCATTGCGTTCCTACGTTCAAGTCTTACTTGGATAAATATAAAATAAATATCATTCAACAGGTGATTGGTATTGTACTCCATCCATGCATGAACTAATACCCCTGTCACACATACGGCGATCAGCCTTGCGCTCTCGTTGCGCTGAAAAAAGCCATGCAAAACACAGTAAGGTCTCTAAGAACCGAATGGGGACGCAGTGGACACCATCTAGAGCGATGTAGGGTCCCCATGATCGCCCTTGAGGCACATACAAAGCGCCGCGCTTGTTTATGCTCTGCTGCGATCAAATTGCGCTTATAAGTCGCTCTCTGCGTTACTAGTCCCTTCTCAACACGTTTTCTAATTATATACAATCCTCAAAATAAGTTACTACCTAGGTTATACAACACATACATCTAACACATATCGGCCGAGTGCATCACTTTATAGGGAGGTAAGCTACTTCCCTAGCAGCCCTAACTGTAGCGTAACTTAATAACGATGCAATTCTGAGAGCAAAACTGGCGAGTAACACCAGAATAGTAACTAGCGAGGTAAATGTCCACATTATTCAGCATCGTCCCCTAAAAGATGAAACTAAGCATCCAGTATGGGTTTCACCCTAAAGCCAAGCAAATGCCCAACTGCAATTGACTTTAATATTGGGGAAAACATTGTAAAAACTGTTGATCAGGACCCAACGTTTCCTTGGTTCGCTGATAACATCAAAGAAAAAGATGTGTATGACATGATTGTGGGACAAACAATAAATTGTACAATATTGAGCAATCACTCAAATTGGCTTTATACACCCGTTATTGTCTTCCTTCCTTAAGATTTTGCCTCACTGTTCATGATCTCACCAAAACCAGCCTCCAATATCGCGACTCGGAAGTTACTAGCCTAGTAGCTTACCCCGGTTTGGTGCTCTCAAATGTTTTGGTTACGCCCCAGTTACTAGCGAGGTAGCGCTATTCTTCAGCTACTCGCCATTGGTGTGCTCGGCCGATAGTTGAAAGCATATTAGTAATTACCTGGTTAGTTACTTATTTTGAGGACTGTACATTATACTCCTTGTAGTAGATACAGAAGGAATAACAATGACCCACGTTTAAAGCTCTAATCTGCTAATCACATTGCCGATATGGATTGTTATTTAAATCTTATTTAGAGATGAGCATTATCCTAGCTTAGCGTAATGCGATAATGCTACTTTTATAATAGCCATGATAATCTGTTGGCGGGAGTTTAAACAGGTGGGTATCAATAACATTTTTGATTAATCTGAATACATTAACATGATATAATAGGGATAATATCATGATGTGTTTGTCTCCTGACAGCAAAGGTTTGTTCACACTAAAACGTTATTTACTGTGCGGTGCGGTACGTTATTGCAATGGAGTTAAAACATATTTAACTGCCATTGCGGCAGTCTGCGACGCATTGCGTTGACGCTGACGCTCTCATATTTTGCCAAACGGCACTGAATGCCATCGCATGCGGTGACCTGCGTTGACCCGGCGTGACCCGCGACGAATTACCGTACATTGCGGTGGAAGTACGGCTACCGCATCGCATCGCACTGCAAACATGGCCTAGTGTGAACGAACCTTTACTGAGTCGCAGAGGACAAGTAGTTTGTATGCGTCTTTGCTACGTCGACGGGACGCTCACTTTTCGCTGCTACTGAGTCATTATAGCGCTCTGAACAGAACGCGGAACCACCACGCTTGTTTTGTGCATGCACAAAACAAGCGTGGTGCACTGACGCTCAAGGGCGACCATGGGGACCCTCTCACGACAATCTGAAGTCCCAGCCAGTTCCCACTGCGTCACTGAGGGGTATGTGGAGATCTTGATGCGTTTGGCTTGGCGTTTTGATAATGTTTCAGCGTAATCCAAGCGCCGGTCTGATCGCAGCAGTTTGTGAAAGGGTTTTGGTGATATTGATTTGAAAATGGACAGTTTTCCGCGCTATCACTGCGTGTTATACACTTTTTATAGCGCAGTGCGATCGCTGGTCTGATCGCCGTATGTGTGACAGGGCCTTAACCCTCCAATCGACCTATTCGCCCTTTGCACAATCCGCTATTTGTGAGGAGAGCGTCGAACTGGTATTTTATACCCCTGTCACACATACGGCGATCAGGCCAGCGATTGCACTGCGATCAAAATATGTATAATAGGCAGTAAGAGCGTGGAAAACTGTCCGAAATTGTCCATTTTTAAACCAACGTCACTTAATCCATTTCACATTCTGCTGCGATCAGGCCGGCGCTTGGATTACGCTAAAACATTATCAAAACGCCAAGCGTCAAGATCTTCACGAACCCTTCGGTGACGCATCAAGATCTTCACGAACGTGACGCAGTGAGAACTGGTTGGGACGTGAGAGGGTCGTGAGAATGTCCCCATGGTCGCCCTTGAACGCCAGTGCACCGCGCTTGTTTTGTGCATGCACAAAACAAGCGCGGAGGTTCGGCGCCTTCAGAGCGTTGTATTGTCCTGTCGTTCTATGTACATGTTCATGTTCACTTGTCAAACTCAAAGAACAGACTGAGCATCTTTTAGACAAAGACATGCATGGATGGAGTCCAATCACCTGGATTATTAAGCTTAACAGGTGTTTGGTATTGTACTTGGGGTGATGATTTGAATAATATTGACCTGTTTTGACAAATTGAATCTTACTATAAATCTGGAAACGGTGTGTGTTTGTGTGTTTGTTTGTGTGTTTGTTTGTGTGTTTGTTATCCTTATTTCTCCGTTAGTTGTGATGAAAGTGGCGCCTTATTCGCATGAAAGATAGAGGAAATAACGGGAAGGGTGTTAAAGTTTATTTCAGTGAAATTGGTTAACAATTGGCTCCAAAAACAGCAAAAAACCGCTCAGATTTGGCTCATAAATGCCACTAGAATTGAACAACATTGTGCGTTGCGCGTACTACCGCGTAATCATACCGTGGTAACACGTCGCGTGCATGTTTGCGCAAGGGCTCACTGCCGCGCGCGGCACACGCACCCCTACACATATGCTGGTTCCCTGCATCAATGGGCTCCACACAACTTATCCATAGATGCAGGTACGCGCCGATTTCCACTCAAATCTGATTTGCTGGCATAAAAGTCATGCATATTCATGATTGACAAAAATGGATCCACAAATAAATTCGATCAAGCCAGCGTCACGCTTAGAATGATAACAGATTTGCTGATTGGCACAAACTACACGTGTATCTACGCTAACCACAGCGCCGTACTTCACACGCACATGCACGCATGTCATATCCGCGTTCCCCGTCGCGCCGTAGCTATGGCAGCGCGACAATGCATTCAGCGTTCGATGCGGTATCTCAGCTACAGTGTGTTGATCGTTATTTACCTTATGCCTTAACAGAGCGACAATGCAATGTGTTGAGCTTACGGTTACGGACGGCAATTGATTTGCCCGTACCTGCACCTATGGATAAGTTGGGCCGGGGATCCAGGGTGCAGGGAACCAGCATACCCTACACATGGCGCAGAAGCCACACGGGATAATGGTTATAGGCCTGTACAGTGTGTTGGTTGGGTATTTGGTGTCATGTTGGGGAGGAGGGGGGGGGGGGGGGGGGGGGGGGGGGGGGACGGGGGGACGGGGTGGTGTAAAACCACGGGAAATGATTTAGGATAGGCCTAGGGTTATAATGGATAGCGTTTTGCGGGGGTTAATGAAACAACATGATTTCTTTACTCTAAGTTGGCATGCCAAACAATCTAAGGGACCGAGGGTTAATAAAGTAGCCACGGGAAATGGTTTAGGGAGGGTTGTGATTATAAATCAAACTGGTTTGGGTGTGTGCATGGGGCCGGGGGGGGGGGGGGGGGGGCTGTAAAACCACGGGAAATGTTTTTAGGATAGGGTTAAGAGTTAATGAAGTAGCCGCGGGAAATGGTTAGGAGGGTTATGATTATAAATCCACCTGGTTGGTGTAGTTGCAGGGGGTGGGCGATTGTAGAGGGTTTATGTGGTTTTAAAAGTACCGAAGGTTAACTTGATGCGGTTTGAGAGGTAGGGGTTAATAAAGTAGCCACGGTAAATGGTTTAGGAGGGACATGGTTATAAATCAACCTGATTTTTTGTTTGTTTGGTGTGTGTTTTTTTTTGGGGGGGGGGGGGTTGTTTTTAGGATAGGGTTAAAAGTTATTGAAGTAGCCACGGGAATGGTTAGGAAGGTTATGATTATAAATCCACCTGGTTGGTGTAGTTGCAGGGGGGGGTGGGCGATTGTAGTTGTAGAGGGTTTATGTGGTTTTAAAAGTACCGAATGTTAACTTGATGCGGTTTGAGAGGTAGGGGTTAATAAAGTAGCCACGGTAAATGGTTTAGGAGGGACATGGTTATAAATCAATCTGATTTTTTTTTGGGGGGGGGGGGGTGTATGGGGTTTACAATGCCTTTAAAAGGAATATGGTTATAAATCAACCTGGTTTGGGGTGTTGTAGGGGGTTTATGTGGTTTCAGAGGTAGGTAATGTGGCATAACCATCTAGCGGCTAGTGGGTATAATTCTGTAATTCCCTACACACCAACATCGGTAGTATGCGTCGTTTTAAAAAATTACGCACTATGAATACCCCTGTGAAGGGTGTAACAGAATTACTCCCCTGAATGTTATAACATTTCATTAATTAATAATATTAAATATTCCGCTTACATGCGGGTAATTAAATTGCTCGCAAATTATGGCTAAATTGACAAAACACACAATCAAATTTGCCATATGTGCCCCAGACTTTCCCTTCCAAATATATGCATCAAAGACAATTACATTTTATAAGCCAAACATACTCTGCCACAACTATCACTTTTTTGCTGCATATCATTCTTGTTGCACCGATATGAGCAGGGACAAACACCATGATACTATATCGCTATATCATTTTAATGTATTGAGATTCAACAATGTTATTAATACACCTGTTCAAAACTCCCGCCAAAAGACACGCTACTATTTCCATGGCTATTCAAAAGTGGCATTATCGCATTACGCTATTAAGCTAGGATAAAGCTCTCTAAATAGGATTTAAATAACCATCAATGTATCGGCGATGTGATTAGAGCTTTAAACATGGATCATTGTTATTTCTTCTGTATGGTCATGTGTTTTAAGCTCGCCTCCTTTCGCGTTACACACGGATTTTGGCTTTCGCGACATGATTTTAACTTTACACATTTATATTTGTTTGTATACCCCCCTGAGGTAGTAAAAGTATACCTTTTCTGAAGGGAAATTGCATGAGGAAACCAAATATGCCATTAAAATTATAGTACGACCAAGAACTAAAATGGTATGATCGGAAATGTTCGGAAAAATATCAGAGTTTTTTAATTTTTAATTTTAGATCGATATATTTTTTATACCTACCCCTATCATTATTTACTTTACATATTTGAATTCCTCATGAAATTACCCATTAGATGATATATAATTGTCAAAGTTACTACGTCGGTATGGTAATTATACCGGCTAGTGAATATCTCCAATTTTTATTTTATATATTTTTAGAAATTTCAGAAATATTTGTTTAAGGATGAACCCTTCCCTGATATAAACTGCATTTCTGGATTCCTCTAGTTACAAGCTTTCCAAAAATGTATACTTTTGCTATCATAGGTTGAACACTTTTTCTGTTATAGTCATTTTTATAAATCCGGTAAATTGAGGCTGATTATTCATGTTGACTGTGTAGCGAATAGGAAGAAAGCTGATGATCATGGTCTTATCCACAATTAATTAGTTGTTACAAATAGTTGACAAGTCTGTTGAACCACATACTTAAAGACTACTAAATATCCTTTAAAATGGGACCAGAACGGTATTTGTAACATTAGGCGATGATAGTTATTGTAAAAAGAACAAAGATTATCGCCATGATTGGATTATCCCCATTGAGTTTGTACAGGCGGCACCCCTTCCAGTGGCACCCCTTCCAGCACCACCCCTGGTCTTCAAACATCAAACAGCTGTATCTCCCCTTCTGTATTAGCTATACCAATGCCATTTTGCAGACAGATAGCTTGTTATTAGGGCTTTAAATTGATACCAAATTTGTTGAGATAGCTTTTGTGGTTTTGAAAATATGTGAGGAAAATGACAGCATAAAACTACAAAATGTAACGGCACCACCCTATTGGGAGGCGAGTTCATAACGCGTGACCGTATCTATATTTCTACAGGGTGAGTCCAAATATTCAGGTCCCGATTTTACCGATTTTTTAAACCAGTTAATATATGCAAGTATTAATTCATTGATACGCACATAGTAAGACCGCATTGTCAGCTGTAATTTAAATTGATTTCATTCTAATTGGTTATTCCAAACGGGAGATATGTGCATTTTCCCAGACCTTAATGCCTTTGGCTTGGCGTTTTGATTATCTTTCCGCGCAGTGCAGCAGAACGTGAATGAAAGGGGTTTAGTGACCTTGATTTAAAAAATGGACAATTTCGGACAGTTTTCCGCGCTCTGCGTGTTATTTATATTTTGATACTTTTCAGCGCAGTTCAGTTGCTTGCCTGATCGCCGAAGGTGTGACTGGGTCATTATTTATGAAGTGGTTGTTTGTACTACATGGTGAGGAAATTATTCTTCAATCATGAAATGAAATTAGTTCAATTTCTACATTAGAAAACGTTTTAATGGGCAAATATGGTTTCATTGGAAATAATTATTGTTAAAAGGCACTGGCTGATTTTATAATTGCGACAAGTTTCATCTTGTGAACCCACGGAAACCTTTTATTAGGTTATTTCTAAATCAGATGACAATACAATATTGATCTTTTTTAAATCTTCACTTATTATTTAGCCTTTCAAAATGGAACATTTAACGAAATTTTATATTTGTACCAATTATGTTCATCTAGGTCAAACTCTCTATGGTTCCATATTCAAGACATTAATAATAATTGTCCTACAATTTAATTTGATGCTTCTATCGATAATTGCGTTAGCTGTTTAAATATGCCGCGAACAAACACACAAATTTGCATTATTAGGATTTAATTAGAAATAGAAATATTAAACTATTATTATCATTCATTATATAGCAGCAAAACTATAGCTGAAAACAAAAAGTGTCTTTAGTGAGCAAATAATGTCCGTGATAATTGCTGCTTTAACAATATACGAAATTAACAAATTAACGTAGGAGATCTTTGTGCGTGGGATTTGTTGCTGTCCTTCCGTGTACAGGGTGTCCCTAATGAAATTACAACGCACTTTTGGGTGATCATAACTGTCGGAATAGAACAATTCAAACAACAAAATAAAGGCAAATTGGTTTGCTATAATTTGTAGAAAGCTGCGTTTGATTCGGTTAAGTAATTACGGAGAAATGAGCGATTGCGTAAAAGTAGTCAAAGAACACTTCCATCCCAGGTTCACTTCCATCAAAGGTTAAGTTGCTCATATTGAGTGATTGAGATATCACAGACAAGAAATCAATCAATACTTCTCTCACAGATAACATTCATTAACCTTTTTTGTTGGTCATATGTTTTCTTTTAAACTAAATATGCCATCTATTAACAAAGTTCAACATAATATTGCACATCAAAATTGTCAAGGATATTTTCATCACATTTAAACTTGATATTAGTAAATGTTGAGGTTTACTATTGCCAATTTGAACGATATACGGTCAATCTTTGTATCACAATTGAAAACAAAACGATGGTTAGTCTGAACATTGTCGGTGGTTTTTTAAACAATACAGAGTAATACAAATGCAGTGGCGTACCCAAGGGGGGGGGGGGTGTCCAGGGGGGCTGGTGCCCCCCTGAAATAACCCCGTCGGTAAACACGACCCTCCGTCGGTAGATTTGCGATTTTGACCATGCGATTTTTTCTGCCGGTTATGTGAACAACATCATCGCTACCCCTCCCCCCCAAAAAAAAAAAACCTGTACAAATGCATATACACTTCATACAAAATGTGAAATATGGTGATATACATAATAACACGTATCGAATGCGGAAACATGCTTACAGAGGTTGACCCAGAAGTGTTACTATGGTTTGAGACTATACCGTATATGTAACGTTCACGTATACATACAGGGTGTCTAAAAAAAAATGTACAACGCACCTTTAGAGAATCGTAACTTTCTGAATAAGTGTCAGAATAGAACAATTCAAACAACAAAATAAAGGCAAAATAGTTTGCTATAATTTAAAGAAAATCGGATATGATTCGATTCAGTAATTCCGGGAAAATGAGCAATTACGTAACATTAGTTAGGCAATACTTCCATCGAAGTTTGCTCATATTGAGTGATTCAGACAGCACAGACATGAAATCAATCAGTACTTCTTTACAAGATAACATGGATTATTTTTTCTAATGGTTCTATATTCTATTTTAAACCAAATAATATGCCAGATGAGACACAAAATATAAAATAAAAGTTGTCTAGATTATTTTCATCACATTTTATACTTGAGATCAGTAAAATTTAAGTTGAATCTTTTTATAACAATTGACAACAAACTGATACTAATTTTAGCAAATACGAACATTGCTGTTATCAAACCAAGTTCAAGAACTAATAACATTGCGCATACAACTAATCAAGCTTCTAGTTCTAGTCTTCACATTTTCAACTTGAAGTCTGAAATCATGTATAATATCGTCAATTTTGCGGATGATGGTCAAATTATTAATATCGCAATTGAAAACAAAATAAGGTTCGTTTACATTGAAAGAGTATGGTCATCTCTCGCCTTACAGGGAGATGTATTAGTTTTTGTTTGATGGGTATTATGAGTGTTATGATCGATTACTCAGTACTCTTAGTTCATAAATTGACCGATTTATCATAGTATTAAACAGTGCTGGCTAATTTAACGTTATGAGTAAATAACCAGCCGCGCAAGTGAAAAACTGTCAAAATATGCAAACTTGGATGGAAGCGTTCCGTGACTACTCTTACGTAATCGCAGATATCTCCGTAATTACGTAACATAATTAAACGCGGTCTTCCTCAATTGTAGAAAACTAATATGGCCTCATTTTGCTGTTTGAATTGTAAAATTTAGATACTTAAGTAGGAAGTTATGATCGCCAAATGGTGCGTTGTATTTTTTTTGAGACACCCTGTAGAGTATTAATCACAACGCATGTCACACGCTCAAAATGTTAAACAAATTTAAATTGGTTCAGTAATAACGGAGATATGAACGATTACATAACAGTAGTCAAAGAACACTTCCATTAAAGGTTTGTGTAGCATACAGATTGTTATTTGCTAGAGTGGTTATTAACTGGGCTCCTTACTCATTGAGACTCTTTTTTAATTAGCCATTGAATACTTTGATAAAAAACATTTATCATGTTATAAGAGTACTGAGTAATCGGTCGTTACATTCATAACGACCAGAAAACAAAAACAATACAATTCAATGAGAGAAATTTACTATTACTCGTTTAATCTAAATTAACGTTATTTGTGTATTCAATTGCGTTAATAATTTGAGCTTTGTGCATAATTGGCAATAGAAAACATGATTTCTGCCTTTATTTTCATCAAGTTGAAAATGTGAAAATAACACCCTTGATAATTTGTATGCGCAATGGTATATCGGTTATCTTGAACTTGGTCAATAACTGACAATTCGCTGCTTTAACCCTAACTCTAGTACACCACACGGCAACAAGATTTGTTTTCCGACCCCAAAAATTCACCAGAAAATGTGGGTGTACGTTCGTGTTGTATTCGTTAACGGTTCGCTAGGGGTTAGCAGAGGTACGTTGGGGTTTGTGAATTTTGTTTGGATATGCTCAGAATTTTGAGCGGGTGACAACGTAGTGATCAATACGCAATGTATAAGTTGAGCATTCGCTGCGTGAACATTTCGCATGTTGGCTGTAGGTTTCTTCTAAAGCACCGTATATGGCCGAACCGCTAACGATTACACGTATGCCAAATATATCACGAACGAATGACAACTTACACGAACATACACCCAAATTTCAAAAAACGTCGGGCCCACGTTGGCTCCATACGCTACAGTGTGACAGGGAGAGAATTTTATAATCATAGTTATTGTGATTTATCCGATACAAACATATCAGATATTCACAGAACACAACTAGCACTACATAAGATCTTTCCACTTAAGCATTTAATCGAATACAAATGAAAGTGCCATCTTGAGTGACGGACATCGGGCTTATCAGAGAAAAAAAAGAATATAAACGAATCACTTCAAATACTCTACATTTCCTGTAAAAATAAGTTTAAAAAAACAATATCTGTTTGCCTTGGTAACCAAAATAAAAAGGATGCGTGATTGCGAGTTTCTTAAAACTAATTCAGTAATTATTATATGGGAAATGATGTTCTTACCTATTTTAGGCTTATAAAAATTAATATTAAAAATAATACGTGATTCTCAGAATGATGTTCATTTATTACACGTATGCCAAATATATCACGAACGAATGACAACTTACACGAACATACACCCAAATTTCAAAAAACGTCGGGCCCACGTTGGCTCCATACGCTACAGTGTGACAGGGAGAGAATTTTATAATCATAGTTATTGTGATTTATCCGATACAAACATATCAGATATTCACAGAACACAACTAGCACTACATAAGATCTTTCCACTTAAGCATTTAATCGAATACAAATGAAAGTGCCATCTTGAGTGACGGACATCGGGCTTATCAGAGAAAAAAAAGAATATAAACGAATCACTTCAAATACTCTACATTTCCTGTAAAAATAAGTTTAAAAAAACAATATCTGTTTGCCTTGGTAACCAAAATAAAAAGGATGCGTGATTGCGAGTTTCTTAAAACTAATTCAGTAATTATTGTATGGGAAATGATGTTCTTACCTATTTTAGGCTTATAAAAATTAATATTAAAAATAATACGTGATTCTCAGAATGATGTTCATTTATTTATTTTGCGGTTACAATGGAAGAGTGCCAAAACTCATATAGATGCATCTCTATGTTAACTGTGCATTCACCGTATTTAGATTCCTTAGGGTTGCAGTTCTCATATTTTTGTGGTCAGGTACTATTAATATTGAGATATTCAGGCTTTTGAGAATTATTTTTCCTACACCACATTATATGATTTTGGTTTAAACCCGTATTCGGGTGTTTTAAAGGTAATTTGAGAAATTGACACCGACATTTACGGCCGTAATTACTCGGGTAATTGCTCCGAAAAAATACGTGACACTTTCAACTTTCAAAGAATGCGTCTGTGTGACTTCCTTTGCGAGAAGATCATGGTCTTTTACATCGAAAATGGAGACGGCCGTGTGTGGTTTATGCCGCCACTAAACATAATAAAGCCGCGTTCATACCTCCGTCGTTGCGCGGCCGACGTCAACGGATATCGGACGACGTCGGCCGATGCACAACGACAGGGTATGAACGAGCCTTAAAGCTACCTCTAATATCATCGAATCGTTTGGCGCGCCGCATGAGCACGTTACTGACTTCAAACGAATCTGAAGTAGCGCTGCTTATAAGATAATGGAAGGTATAAGAGAAGTCACCAGCAATTCGATTAGAATATATTACAAACACTTTTTCGTTCATTATCTTCATATTACCCTGATCGGAGGGAGGTAATATTTCAATTGATGCAACCGACCATATATCAACTGCTTGATAACATTCTTTCTACTCTGACTTGAATATCATATAACCACGGGTAAATTCTCGTCCCATTTACCAAGAATCATTATGATTAAAAATAATACTTCTGAAATATAATGAATATCGCATAATTAACTATTTTGGACCGGACTGTTCGCATGCCTGGTAAACCTGGAGATGGTTTACTGACTCACATACGTATCTAAAGACGTTCACTCTTAAATGAGCAATTTGAATGAGTAGAAGTTGTACCGTGTTGATATCGAAATTCAATGGTCAATGTACTTCTTGAAGGACATTGACCGCTGTTTAAGAACTGTTCTCTGTCGCGAAAGTCCCCGGGAATCACAAAACAAATTTAACTAATTCGATATAGTTTTGCTGCTAGCATATCACAGGCTTAATAAGTAAGTTTGTATTTCTTTCATCGGAAATGATTGATTCTTTGTAGGATGCGTAACCTTATTGACGCGTGTTTTGGTGTAGTGTTTAAAACGGTCAGCAGGTCAGCGGTATCGCCAGGAGGAGAAATGGTACTCGTATTCGTCAGAGAATGCACTTTGTAATGTCGAAGTATATCAATTTATAGTATCACAAAATCCATGGTGCATCGTTTAATGTCATCACCGATCATAAGCCGCTGGTACCTCTCTTCAATAGCGCTCACTTTAAACCATCGGTAAGAATGGAGAGATGGATCCTTAAGCTTCAGCAGTACACCTTCAAAATGTCCTATATCGTCCAAGAAAGGCCACTCCTGCCGACTATCTATCAAGACACCCGTTTTCCAGTACGAAGTCTGAACTAGAAACGGAAGAACATGTGAACTTTGTGCTCACAAATGCTGTGCCAGAACCTGTCACAGTTGATGAGATCTGGATCGCGGTTACAAAGGTTGAAACGTTACAACGCTGCAAGAGAGCGCATCTCGACAACACTTGGCGTCAAGAACTCCAAGCAGCAATCGGCGATGTCAAGAGAGATCTACAGCAAATACACCACATCAAAGATGAGATTACTGTGATAAACGATATCATTCTTCGCGACAACAGAATCATCATCCCAGCAGCCTTAAGACAGATCATGATCAATATAGCGCACGAAGGTCACCAAGGCATAGTGAAAGTTAAGCAGCTTCTGCGTCAAAAGTATGGTTTCTAGGCATTGATAAGTTGGTTGAAATGACAGTTGGAAAATGCATTCCGTGTCAAGCCACCAATGCCGCTGAAAATGTCGGACCTACCACCGGCACCATGGACAGAGCTAAGCGCCGACTTTAAGGAACTCGGTAACAACACAGCGCATAAAGCGTAACGCTGACAACACGCGTAACACAAAGGAGAAATCCGATGAGGTAGGAGACATTGTTCTAGTCCGACGTGAAGGTCACATCAGCAATGACACCACTCCATATGAAACCAATCAATACACCGTTTCATGTGTCAATGACACCATGATAACCGCTGTCAACGAACACAAAACAATCAACCGAAATGTTTCGTTCTTCAAAATCATGAAACACATTTAACAAGACGATCAACAAGATGTACAGTCTGATGCCCCGTTACAACCAAACATCGCCATTCGCGGTCAACGCACTCGACGTGTACCATTTTGTTTTAGAGTAGGAACCGAGTGTTTTAAAATCTCGGTAAAAGGGTGAAGTGCTTGTAACTTCTCCCCTATAGCGTAGGATGCCAATGAGCCCTATGGTAATTTACAATTTAATGGTTTCTTTAACCAAATGCAGTACGTTTGTACATTTGTTAATGACGTGTGTATGACCACACCAGAACTGAACTATTGTGTCATTGATTACAATTTGAACTGTGAACTCTTGATTTCTTCGATTTGCAGCAAACGTCATGTTTGTCAACAATGTGGTTTACGCGAATTTGTGTGTTACTATTGAATGCCAATATTTTACAAGCATAATGATGCAAAAGGGCCATGGTATATATATAGTAGTTTAGTCATAAACATTTGTTTTCATGGACAATCATTACGAACTCTAATTAACTCATGGACTACATATTACAAAACAACTCTATTCAGACCCGTATTCAGAGTTATTATTGAAATCATATTTATGTTGCTTCCATCTATAAAAGATAGGAGAAATGTAGTGTGCATGCAGCACTGTAGTACTGTCTGCCTTGTGCACCTAGACATTATAGTTATTAACAGCCTTTGTGACAAAGGTCACTCGTGAATAACACACCATGCATGTAAACAACCTCCAAGTCATTTTGTCATTTAATCCATAAAATACACCCGTATCAGCTGGCCATACCGCAACTGTATTAATCAGTAATAGAGTAAACTTTCCATAACCTGCAATCCCTTGTAACACTCAAGCCAAGCCACAGCGATACCTCGAATGATAGTAACTTTATCAGTTTTCCTGATATGCAACATTTAGACTAGTTAATCAGGTAGTCAGTGATAGAAAAATATATCTTCGAGAGACTTGAAATATATCTATTTAGTCTTGTATAATGAACAGACGAAGATCTCTTAGTTCCTATAAAAAGCAAATATGATTCTTGCAGCGGTTCTCTAGGGTAGGGTTAAAATTGATGGCTGTCCTGGTCTTGTTCTGGCTAATTATAGGGCATTTTCCGCCAAGAAATCAGTCACTTGTATTGTTTAAAGTCTGTTCAAGAGATATTTGTAACTTAGAACGATTGAAATTGACCGATAGGTACATTTTGTCTCTTAGAATTGTCCAAATGAATAGCACTTAGGAGACATTTGGCTGTTTTTTACCCGTTTCCGTCGCACTAAATGGAAGTTTGGTTTTTACTGCATATCTAGAAAAGTACAATGAATATTTAGACCAATCTACTATGATTTTGTAGCTGAGATTCAAAGCTTCAATTGTTGAATATTTCATACGACTGGCTTGTATAATAGCAAAGTTATGAGGTAGGAGGTATAACTTATTGAATGACCCTCGTATTAATCATTTTTGATTAATTTGATCAACACATCACACTTTTAACTAGAATGCGTCTGTGTGACTTCGTGTGCGAGATAGAGAAGATTACGGTATTTTACGTAGAAAATGGAGATGCAACAAGTCAGAAGACTGCCGTGTGTGGTTTATGCCGCCACTACCCAGGTAGCACAAAACGTTCTCACAACGTTTGCGAACCTTTCCCATCTACTACATGGAAATCCCGTTGGTAAGCGCTTGGCCAAGTATTTGCAATCGTCAGGAGAACGTTCAGTGAACGTTTTTAAGGCCCTGTCACACCATAACGTATCGCCTCAACGTATGCCAACGTATGCGAAATAACGAAAAATACGTTGGTGTACGTTGGTGTACGCTGATATAAGTTAGGGGTACGTTGGGGATACGTCGTTTACGTTAAGAGCACGCTGTGATACGCTGTGACAATTTGGAACACGTCGAGCCCGCGAAAAAAATATTGAGCATGCTCAAAATTTCTCGACGTACTCAACGTGTGCTTAATACGTTCTGCATAAGTTCCCGGTAAGTTTGTGGTACGTTAAACATACGTTGACATACGCTGACATACGTTAGTGGTACGTTACTCGTACGTTACTCGTAAGTTGGTATACGTTGATGAACGTAGGCTGACGGGGAAACGTACAGCCAACGAACGAGTTGATAACGTATATGTGCCGTATGTCTAACGTATGCCTGACGTATTTCCAACGAGTTTCGACGTATTCTCACGTATTCACCTTATGCCGGGTGATCGTGTAAGGCCCTGTCACGTATCCATAGCGTATTGAACGTATACATAGCGTATGACTAACGTATTGATAGCGTATCACTAACTTATAACATACTTATGACAGCGTATCACAGCGTATGCGAGCGTATGCGAGCGTATGACTAACGTATGCTTAACGTATACTTAACGTAGCGTAGCGTATGATGATGGGTTGATGTGTTCAGCACGACAGACCATGAAGAAGTGAGGATGAGATACTCAAGGGACCCATTTATATACTCAAACCCTCCATAAGTTCCCAAAACGCCGAATGCTCGTTAGCTGTACGGTACATACGCTAGCTGTACGGTAGCCCTGTCACACTGTGGCGTATCGCCTGAACGTATGACAACGTATGCGAAATATCGAAAAATACGTTGGCGTACGTTGGTGTACGCTGATACAAGTTAGGGGTATGTTGGGGATACGTCGTTTACGTTAAGAGCACGCTACGTTGTGAAAATTTGGAACACGTCGAGCCCGCGAAAAATTATTGAGCATGTTCAAAATTTCTCGACGTACTCAACGTGTGCTTAACTTACGTTCTGTATAAGTTCCCGATAAGTTCGTGGTACGTTAGACATACGTTTACAAACGCTGACATACGTTAGACATACGTTGACATACGCTGACATACGTTAGAGGTACGTTACTCGTCGTAAGTTATAGGTTGGACCTATAGATTTACCCTTCTAGATATTTTAATAGTTATCATCTAGGCTGCGTTTACTTGAACTGGCAACACTTGTACGAAACTCAATTTCTGCAGCGGCATAAGTCACGTGTTCGTTGTACGCCGAGGATACGCTGAGGATACGTCGAACACGGCAGACATACGCTTCGAATACGTTAAGCATACGTTGGTCATACGCTCGCCGATCGCATACGCTGTGATACGCTGTCATAAGTTTGTTATAAGTTAGTGATACGCTATCAATACGTTAGTCATACGCTATGGATACGTTTAATACGCTATGGATACGCTATGGATACAACCATTCCATCACCGATGTCGACTTTTCCTACGCAATTCGTTGGGAAGTTGGACGTTATTGGACGTTCTTGGACTCTGACAATTTTCGAGCTATTTTTTTGATACGTCGGCATACGTTCAGGCCACGTTCAGGCCATACGCTATGGTGTGACAGGGCCTTATTAAGGTATACAAACGTTCCCGAACGTCATCCTTTGGACAGTTTAGAAACGTTATTACTAGGTCTTATTACCAACGTTGTAAAAACGTTCTTTCAATGTAATTTTGCAACATATAACTTTACATTTATATAACGTGTCAGCGACGTTCAAATAACGTTGAAGAGAGGTCCTGCATAATTGTGTTTTTTGGAAAATAAATAAAAACATTTTATTTGTTAAGTGTTATTACGAATCAAATTTGTATAACAAAACAATTTGGCATTACAAATGTGATTTGTACTAATCTAGGCCTATACAAATGAAATTGATTATTAATTAATCATCACGACGTTCATAAAACGTTGTCACAACCAAATTATGTTACCTGGGCTGTAATCGCTAATTTGCATATTTTACTTGGCCTTAGCCTATATGAGCCGAGTAAATTGTGCAAATAGCTCATTAGCATAATTGCAATGGTACAAAAATTAGCACCGGTGCTCGTTTGTACCATTTCAATTATGCTAATGAGCTAATATGCACCTTTTATTCATTTAAACCTATTTTTTTATCTTAATTAAGTCGATGCATTAATTTAACACCATTGAATGTATATTGATATGTATGCATATCTTCTCACTTGTTTTAAGAAAGTGAAAAGTTTTTGTACACAAAGTAAATGCAAAAACATAAACACCAAAGAGTTGATGCCCCTGCAGCCCCCCCCCCCCCCCCCCCACCACCCCTCACACCACCACCATTCCCTGGTTGTCAAGATATACAAATGTTTCAAGAGATATAATGTTCAAAGGATGTCAAAAGTATATTTTCGAACGTCTGGCTAGGTTTTGAGGACGTTTTGTAAACATTCTTAAAACGTTGTATTTAACGTCCAGATAACGTCAACAAGTCTATTATAAGGTAGTTTTGCAGACGTTTGTAGAACGTTTGGGAGTTGCTTGAAGGTCGGGTTACGTTTTCAGAACGTCACCAAACGTTTAAATAACGTTATAACTAACGTCCACATTACGTTCAAAAGTGTCGACACTTTTACGTTGGGTGAACGTCAAACACGGACGTCCAAATGACCAAAGCCAAACTTCATCATGACGTTCATAACGTTGTCACAACCAAATTGTGTTACCTGGGTAAAGACGCGTTCATAACCCCGTCGTAGCGCATCGGCCGACGTCGACGGACATCGGCGCGCGGGTTGAAGCAATGTCAACTTTTATCCGACGACTTCGGCCGATGCACAACGACAGGGTTATGAACGAACCTTAAAGCGACCTCTAATACCATCGAATCGTTTGTAGCGCGGATGAGCACGTTACTGACTTCAAACGAATCTGAAGTGGCGCTGCTTAACATAATGGAAGGTATAAGAGTAGTCCCCAGCAATTCGATAAGAATATGTAGCAAAATCATTTCGCTCATTATCCCGATATTACCCTGATCGGAGGGGATGTAATATTTCCAATTGCTGCAACCGACCCTGTGTCAATCGCTTGATTAAATTCTTTCTACTCAGACTTGTATATCATATAACCACGGGTCAATTTCGATAAGGTAAATTGCTAATACCAATGATGTATCTCGTTCGATTGAATACTTACGCATTTTTTTATCAAGAATCATTATGATTAAAAATAATACTTGAGAGCGATTTTGAACATCTCAAATATCATGAATACCGCATAATTAACTATTTTGGACCGGACTGCTTGCATGCCTGATGGTAAACATGGAAATGGTTTACTGACTCATAAGAAAGCACGTTTTGTTGAGGAAAATCCACAAATATTCTATCTGAATCACGGGATCAGAATACACGTAATGTCTACTCGCATAGTTAACTGCATAATCTGAGGGCGTATGAAATAAATGATTGTCATTAGTTTTGCGCCCAGTCCTTTATCGCCGGGCTTTATCGTTATCACTTGCGCTGATTTGATCGCGATGGTGTATCAAGGTCAACAACTCGTGGTATTAGAACAGGTGTTTATGCATACTTTAAACCTATAACCGACCAATTTTGGAATGTGCTTGTGCTGTCTGGCATCCTGCGCTGACTAAAAATCAAAGCTACCAGATTGAAAGGATCCAAAAATGCACTTGCAAAATCATCCTTGGCAACAACTATCAAGACTACGAGCCTGCGCTTCGCGAACTCAACATCACCAGTCTTGCCGTGCGCAGGGAAGTATTAGTTTTGAAGTTTGGTCAGCAGCTCCTCAACTCTGAAAGACATCGCCACTTTCTTCCAGAGAAGAGATCCATTAACCACAACCTACGTCGCAGCAACATATTTCCTCAGCCCCTTTGCACTACCAATGAATACCAAAAATCCACCATTCCTTACATCATAAACAAACTCAATGGCGTTTTGGATGATTAATGTATTTTGCTGATGTCTGTATTTCAAGCCTGGGCCCATACATCTGTTCCGAATTATGACACTGCCATAGGCTTTGTGTTATGATCGATGCGATAAGTGGTTCGTAACAAATTAGCGTAAGCCAGTTGCCAAAAAGACTAATTGCCTCACAGTTTCGCAACGTTACCAACTCTTTCGATATAGTTGCGCAACTTTCATTAGTTCTATGCATACATTATCAGTTTTATCAACATATACTTTAAAGGGATCATACGCTATTTCGAGCAATTCGTTCTTATTAGGCAACTTCCAATATTTACATAGGCTATGACCTCGGGCCTCGGCCAACCTAAAAGAGTCCAACCAGCGTCGATTTCTGTATCCAACTTCGCTATTGACGATGAAAGTCAAAATTGGTATTCGAAAACTCGAAATAAGTGCATTGCTGATGGCTGCTTAGCTAGGTTTATTTACACAACACTCACTACAAAATGTACAGAAAACAATACCGCACTGAAACGACAGTTATTACCATACGCTTAGATCTTTTAATATAGTACTTTGTTAATTACAATTCATATATAATACCCGTGATCTCTTTTCGTTGAGTACTTCAGGTTTTGTGATGGTTTACATCTCTAATCATATATGTTTTGTCTCAAGTAGTGGCTACTGTTTTATCATTGAAAAGCTTCAATGTTTGTCCCCTTTGTCGAGTAATCTCATCTCCACATTCATACACCCTACATGCACACCCCTACAGTAAGCAAAATCTCCAACGCATACCCCACATACGACCTGTAAGCCCAGCTCTCACATGACGCACCCCCACCCCTTAACACACCTTACACACACACCCCCACACCTGCCAGT
This sequence comes from Ophiura sarsii, assembly GCA_035610835.1. Classification (NCBI taxonomy): domain Eukaryota; kingdom Metazoa; phylum Echinodermata; class Ophiuroidea; order Amphilepidida; family Ophiuridae; genus Ophiura; species Ophiura sarsii. The sequence continues at coordinate 80,529,960 of CM069442.1, read as the reverse complement.
CCCATCCGCTCTCTTTCACAAACAACGAATTTGCAAACGTACCATACACACACAGCATTCTTATGTAGGCTATATCGTAAAACACAGAACACGTTCTAACTGGAACGTTTCCAATAGATCCCTATGTTTGGTTTTATTGCCCGCTTCGGATGATAGTAGAATGTTAATTGGACACAATTGCACACAATATAAAGAGTGCAAAAACTAATTTTGATAAGCAGCATCAAATCATATTTTACTACAAAGATATGGTTATCCGGCAAAATAAATCCAATTTTATGAAAAGATAATGAGGTAGAAAAAGCGAACAAAATTATTTCGAGGTAAAAACCTACCTAGAATAAATAACGTGAAATATTCAAATAAGATAAGCTTGATTGGAAATAGTTCTGTATAAAAACAAGATTATATTGCAAATTTAGATTTGATAACAAATATACTGTACGTGTAATTTTTAATTTTTCGAGACTCGCTTCGTGGTTTTCTTAAGTAAAGTATAGTTCTAATTCACGTTTAAAAGAAGGATGATTGTGTCTTGAGTAAACGATATCACTTTAACAAATTCACTCACATTCCCATCTTATGGACTCACGTCATTTAGCTCTTATACCACGAACTCGCATTCTCTGTTTCCCAACTATCTACTGAGTGAATTTTAAAGACATTTTAAGGGAGCAGGTTAATAATATGCTAAATACTGACTTTTTAAGATATGGTTCTGAATTGACGTTACAGTTGGTTCTAAAATATATCCAGAACATATACATTTGCTGGTATGATACTTTAAACACATTGGGGATATTTATAACCTCGTCCATTTGTATCGTAACGGCCATGGGGAATTTCAACTAAAGATATTCTGATGGATCAATTAAGCTTCTACTTCAGATTTGGGTGCATTTCATTTGTCGGCACCAATAGTGAATGCCGGACAACCATTTCACGATTAATATTCTTGTTATTGTGCTTGTGCAAAAACATATATATAATACAACGTTAAAAAGTAGCTTACTGTGCAAGCCCCAACGTTCAACCTTTCACTGAACATGCTGAAAGAGAAGAAGTTAACAAACAGTTGTTAAGCCAAAGTACATCGCATACTTACTGGATTGAGCGCAACGAAAATACGATAAAGGCATATGTTGCACAAACAAACTAAACGTTCTTCATGAAATTATTTTTGTTGTCAAAATCCTTTCAACGGTTCATACGTTGAACAGTATCATAACCTTTCCTGTACAAGCTGCAATGCTCAGGTTGAAGGGGTAGACCTTTAGAAAACGCTTTCCCCCTTTCACGACACATTTAAGATTCTGTTTGTCATCCTTTCTTCAGATAAATATAAATTGTATCGTAATAAAATATATGTCTTTCAATGTTTATGATTTGACAAGAGGTTCTATTTTACAATATTAACATTTTTTTTAATTTGTCGTTACTTTATTGTTTGTCAAGTTACGCGACATATAATAAAAGTGCATTAAGTGCTCCGTGATTGACGATATTTAAGGCAAAGTACGTACGAATACTTATAGTTGCACCCATGCTACGTCCAGTAGTTGTTATCATGGATATGTCAGAACAGACGATAATGATACATTTATCTGACAGATTACACAATAATGAAAATAATGTTCCTTGGTGACACAATGCTGCTACTTTTAAAACATAGAAGAAATGCACTATGGCGATGGTATATGTGAAGCGTGAGACGAACCAGTAGTTGTTGGTGGAGCCTTATCTGAATCTACCCCGGCTGGATCCACGGTCACATTAGCTAAGTTTGTGTCTCCGATACGATTTGTCTCGCAACAGCTACAGAATAATCTCTTGAACTGTTGCTGAAAATGTTCATACTTAAAACCGTATATAAAAGGGTTCACGATCATATTGCACAGCACTAATACCACGATAACGTCGTGAGTCGTACTTGAGAAATCATAGTGGTATCCCATATTGTATAAAATATAAGTGCATTCAGTTGGAGTCCAGCATACAACGTAGGATACAAACACTAAGCATAACGTTATTGTCACGTTCTTTTTGGCTCTTTGAAAAACGGTCACCTGTATCTTACGATCTCCCGACGTTCGACGCCGGAGCATCATGATGATGTTCATATACGAAAACGTCATGATCGAAAGTGGTAGAAGATATTCACAACTGAAAAGAAATAGTCCCATAAATATCTGCACTCCTTTACTTCTCCATTTCGGAAAACACTCCCCTTTATCAAATACTTGTACAGCAACCCAGTATATCTGGTAGATGAATCCGGTAAACCATATACATGTAATTACAATTCTAGGAAGACGAGGTTTCAGCATAGCACGATGTTTCACAGAATGGCATATAGCAAAGTATCTTTCTAATGATACAAACACAAGGTTAACAGTGGAGCATACACACAATGACCACAGTACGTATTCATTGTACCAAAAACGACATAAGAACTCCCCGTAGGTGTTATCCGGCATATAAGTTGGGCCAAAACGGAGTGCTAGAAATACTATACAACTCAGAAGATCTATGATGGATTGATTCAATATCAGCTTGTTTGTTACGGAACTGAAAGCTTGTCGACGCGAAAGAAATACAATGCACACCAGGCTGTTTCCCAGTATGCCCAGACATCCTATGATGGCATTTATGGCTCGCAGAGCTGTCTCTTTACTAGAATATCCTGTGTTGGTAGTTGTTGTGGTATTTCCCATCGATGGCAAAGTTTCCATCGATACCTCTGTTTCTGCTGTTAAAAGAGTAGCAGTCACAAGCATCGTCGTGTAATTTAAGGCCATGTTGAAATAGTCAATATCTTACGTTGATTTTATACACCAAGACGTATGATTGAATGTCCAGTTTGAATCAAGAGCAATCCATTGTTGCGACCAGTTACTGTTCAATGTTTGGCACCAACTGCTACTCATGCAACGTATTGAACATACATAAACAACATAGCAGTCAATGTTTGCTGTGTCCGAACACACTTTCAATTAAATGTCCGCCTCAAACTGCGCATATACGATACGAAGTCAACACTATGTTTGCTGATAGGTGATCGATATCATAACCATTATTATCATTTAATATAGACAGTGAAACATGTCTACAATAACTGCGTGTAATATAACAGTGTCTATAAAGTTATCAGCGGCAAATTATTTTGTTGAACGTATAAATCCACAAACTCCGCCGTAAGGTGCGTGCTAAAAACCTTCTATCGTTAAGGCAATTTCGGTAATTTCAAAACTATCTCAGCAGAAGTTGTGAAAAAACTCCTTTGAAAAAACAAAATCGATTGAAAATCAAAAACTGTGCTGAAAAGGTTTGTTTCCAAGTTAATTAATTGACTTAAATGAGAGTACCATACAGCTGTATGACGAGCGTGCCAATCAAAAGTGTTTCGCAAGTTTTCAATATTCGCACACAGTTAAGGGGTGTAATTCGGTAATGTCGAGCAGCCGAAAGTGAAAAGTGAAGTAGGTGAGCTGTGAAAGTTGGCTATATATCCACCACGACACGAGGTTGTAAGCCAATCAGAGCATGTGTTCATCTTGTAGTTACCAGATCTAATTATTGCAGACGGTCTTTCGAAGGATTATAATCCACCACTTTCCCTAAGCTACGTAACAGGGTTATCGTCGATATCTATTCGGTGGAATTCAACCAATGAAGCCGGTCAATGAAGCTAAGAAATAAGCAAAGGGTGTGTCGAGGTGGTGAATTCGAGACGTCGTAGTTCCATTAAACTGTCAACGATACAACACCAAACTACATATATGTTATAGAATATTTCAGTTGAAGGAAGTCATTTTAAGTTTGAGGGTATACTGATGAAGCGAGAAAATCCACTCGGCGTTGTGCCCGATAGCGTTGATTTCCATTTGAGTACAGCGAAATCATTTATTCACCCCATTTAAGATTCAGCAGCGTCGTACCTTAAACTTGATTGGCTTTATAAACAGCGAACCGCTCCATTCAACGTTCTATTGATGTTGGGATGCAGTGAGCGCAAACAAGTTGTGTGCGAGAGTAATGTAAAATAAGCCGTGCTCTAATATTGAACCGAAGTATTCTGATTAAACAGTGCGTTTCGGAGAGTCTGTTACGTTACCACGTGTCCCGAACCCAGCGAAGGACTTCTTTGCATAAGTGTCAGATACACATATCTCAAGCAGTTGAATTTGTTTTAGCTCAAATAATGGGTTCCTGATTCGAGATATTCCTTATAATGAACCTTTACATGAACTAATCGATCTGCTCTGATAGTGAACGAGACACTTCTGACGATAATCGTGCCAAGAGCGCTTTACACACGTCATCCATAGATCCGGGAAGCGATGTCGTTTAAATTGACCCCATATCAATACTAATCAACTCAAATATCTCTCATATCTACCACGCATCCCCGCGGCACATTGACCATTGGCATTGGAATGGTCACCGAAGTATTAAAAAGCATTATCTGTCCAGAAAATCCGTTTTATTAAAGAGAAATATCATAAATACGATGTACGATAAAAACCGTAAATGGCAATTGAGTGCAGTCATACGCTAATATACCGTCTGCATGTTGTGCTGTAGTGGTATCGAGGGTTTTGACTACCCACATGCTTAATGAAGACACTGACACTTCGACAACATATATTTCTAAATTTAAAATTGGGTAAATCATATTTTGTAAACTTAATATGATATGTGTGATTATAGTAGTTCTTTAACAATATTATTCACTTAACCCTAACCCTACCATATACCCCAAAATATCACGACTGGGCACGATGGTACCACCCGGCGTGGAAGTTTTTGATGAAAAAATACGCCTTGCGAGAGGTCCCTGGATTAAATCCCGGGGGATCGGGGGGATATTTTGGTCGATTTTCCACGTTGGAAGACAAAATTCTGAAAAAAGTGGGGGGGGGGGGGTAGAGTTAGGGTTAAACTAGCACTGCCAGTTGTCCCTTAAACACCTTGAGTAATGCAGCAGTAGTGAAGAAAACTCTCAGTCGCATGAAAACCTGCACCGACGTAAATATAAGTACATTACCCTTACCGATGAAAGGCGGGAGTCCGACTTAACAAATATGATATAAGTAAAAACGTAAAGCCGATATCACATCGAGCCATTCTCAAATGTACATTTGTAATGCCTTGAGTGACGGGCTGGCTAGGTATATCGCATTACGTCGCAAAGTGAACACTTTGTTACAAAATTATAGGTGTCGGCGCTGATATCAAATTTGAGTTGGCGGCATTTCACATAGACACCTTATTTGCCGTCTTTAAAATACTATCTGATTTCGTTATTATCAAATTAAATATTCTTTGACACGAATAAAAAGGTTAACATAGAACCTAGAGTATCGAAAAAATGATTTAGACGGGCTCAATCAATTTTGCCATCGCTTTGATTAAAATGGCCCTGTGTAGGTCATACTTTCACTTTGTCCCGAACGTAGCGTATGAATTTCGAATATTTCTAAGTTTGCATCGGCGATAACGGATTTGGGAAGTGCACTATCTACGACAGTTTTATTCAGTTCCCTTCAATTTGATCGTCCATACTATGGGCAGTGGCGGCACCAGCCTCATATTGTTGGGGGGGGGGGGATCTTTTTTTTTGGGGGGGGGGGGGATTTTGGGGGGCGGGGAAGATTTTTTTAGGGTGGGGGGCATGAACAAAAATGATGCGCGCGAAGCACGCATACCGGTATTTTTGTGCCTTTTTATGCTTAAATGGTCAAATTTGGTCTAATACTAACTAATTTGGTATGAAAATGCGCGCTTGCAAGCAAAATTTAGTTGTTTTATGCTAAAAAAGAAAAATACCATCATTGAGAAAATGGCAACTACCTCTTGGTCAATTTGTGGATGAAATCATTTGAGCTAAATTAGTTCATAGTACATTGTATCGCATTCACTTTACTTTTAACTACAAGAAATGATACAAGTGGTGATTCTTTTTAATGTTTTCTTCTTATTTATTAGCAAAGCGTCGTTACCCTGCCACTGCATGACTGCTACACAAGCATGATATAGCTATATGCTTTCCTTGTCGCACCATGCTTTACTACTGATGGTGGGTGATTTCGCGCATAGGTTTAGCATGTTTAGCGCATGGTAATGGTTTTACCAATACGTTACGTCATAGATTGTCGGGCTACGTTAAATATCGATGAACAACCTGCTCGAGTCGAGAAGGTTGTTCGCAATCTTCAATAAGAGATGGCAGTATTAAAAAAACCACCAACGTGTTATCGGATAATACAGTCGGTTGCTTTTAGTTGCCAACGAGTGGCAGCAGTCGAAGAATGGCAGACACGACACAGGAGAGGGCAGTATTTAAGTTGGATAGAGAAGACAGACGACGGTGGACACGAACGGCCGTTAATTTTGAATTTCCGTTGGTTTCAATATAACAATGGATTTTGATTATATGACCCCATAAAATTCATCACACGTTGGAACTAAATTATTTCATCCTAAAACCACTGTGGATGGCATGGCTAACCATCCACAGTGTCAGTATCATTTTTTGAATTTAAACCGTTCGTCTTATTCACTTGATCACGTAACCTCGTTCGCATATTTTAACCTGAATATTCGTGAATGCGCCCGTGTGATTCATGAATAGAGGGTGCTCTCTGGAAAAGATCACATAATATGCCTTTAACATTTTAAACACCAACATTGGATCGTAGGCTTAGTGCAATGCAGTAAAACCCATAAAAATATTACATGATGTCTAAATACAGATTGATTCATAATAAATATCGTATTGAGTACCAAAGCACGTACAATTCAGATACTTTTCCTCTAAACCGAGTGCGAGTATTTTAAGTGCTGCTTTAAAAATGGATTTTTAACTTGAAATTGAATGGCCGGACCTATACTAAGACAAAAATATGTGTCTCCTTTTTAAAAGATAGTACACGAAAACTGAATTGATCACCTGATACGACAGAAACGTGCAATCTCAAGAATGCGTCTGCGTGACCTTGTCTGTGATAATTTGTTGACATTTTACATAGATACCTAGGCCTCAGGACATGAAACTCGTCATAAAAACCTGATATTGTCTCATTTCCACTCTCATTAGCCCTCCCAAACCATCGAAGCATGTGGCGAATGAGCGCGTCACACCTAACTGATTAGAAGTGACACGTCAATTGATTGATTGCTCTTCATAATAGAGTGTAGAATAGGGTTATTCATACAAGCAATCGGATATCAGGTTATGAGTTCCGTTGGTATTGTTGTATGATAGGATATGGCTACATGGCACTCGTGTGTGCATATGATAAGATTGTTACAGAACTCTATAAGCGTCTTTATACTATGGGTATTTTCTTGGACCTCTCGAAGGCCTTCGACACCATTGACCATCACATTATCCTAACCAAACTTCATCATTACGGTGTCAGAGGAAGTGCCTTCGAGTCGAGTGGTTCAAGAGTTACCTGAGAAATATAATCCAATATGTTGTATTCAATGATCATAAATCTGTTCGTTCTATTAAATGTGGTGTGCCACAGGGCTCGGTGCAAGGCCCTTTACTCTTCATAATCTTTCTGAATGATATTGCATTCTCCTCAAATAATTTTACTTTTGTAACTTTTGCTGATGACACCAATGTTATTGTTTCACATTCCAATCTCCCTGATTTGATCACTATTGTAAACCATGAATTAGACAATCTCTCTGTATGGTTCAAAGCTAGCAAGCTGTCATTAAACATTAATAAAACTTATTGTATTATGTTTAAAAATAGACACGGTAATCGTATGTACAACGATGATGACCTTAACATATGTATTGATGGAGTAAAGATTTCTAGAGCTTCTCATACTAAATTTCTGGGTGTTCTTTTAGATGAATCTTTAACATGGTCAAACCACACCTCAAATGTTACTAACATCCTTTCAAAATATTGTGGTATTCTGTATCGTCTCAGAGATATTCTCCCTTATTTACCTTATATAATACTCTGGTTTTACCACACCTATATTACTGTAACATAATTTGGGCAGATTCCAATAATACCAATCTCCACAAAATTCACCTCAAACAGAAACGAATTATGAAAATCTGCTCAAATTCACACTGGTTTGAACATACCCCTCCGTTGTTCGAAAAGTTTAAAACTTTAACAATTTATGATATTCATAGTTTGATTCTTGGTTTATTTATGTACAACTATTCTTCAGATAACCTTCCCAATATTTTTGCAGATTATTTCACACTAAACAGATCAATTCACAATTACCCTACCCGTATTTCGTCACTATATCGTCCGCATAATTTTAAATATGACTTAGCAAGAAATAAACTTGGAATAATATTACTGATGACATCAGGAATACAAAATCTATCAACATATTCAAGACTAATTATGAATGCTTTCTTTTATCAAATTATAAGTAATTCCTTTGTTATATTGTATATAACGTAACCTATTCTTCATGTATACATTACTATTGTAATTTATCTAATTGCCATCATCTCTGCCAACGTTTGTGTTTGTCTCCACATGTCCTGTCCGGTTCTGTCTTGCACAAATCCTTTCCTGTCCTTTGTTTGTAGCCGTCATGTTGATAGTAAACTTAAGGTATAATTATATTTATGTATTCCTGTAACAAAACTATTGGGTGACCATATTTAACGAGCTCTGCTCTTTTTGGTTTTCCCGCCATTGCTTTTGACTTGTATAATATTATGTGATGTTGGTAAAATAAACTGAAATTGAAACTGAAACTGGATATTGTGAAATGTACCTTTAACTTACACTTTTAAGATCAGTACAAATACTCGTAAGCAATGATCTTGGCTAACTAGCACCGTCTGAACATTGCATAAACGCGCAAATAATACATTTACGAGCACATCCTACGTATAGTAAGCGTCAGCGTTAGTGTATAGTATTGCATTGTAGAACGCCATCGTCTGTCTTAATGATGTCTCATTCGGTCGTACAATGTAGCAACTTACCACTAAACATGGTGAAGCTATACATTTGACGAACATCGTAACCTAGTTCATAAATTCAACTCCATTAAGTGCGATGATTAAGTAAAAACATTTGACCATGTAACTCCAATTTAAAAAAAGATATGCACTGGCTACACGTGAAAGAATTCATTTCAATCTTATCTTATGTACAGATGTATGTATAATATTTAATTGTATTGCATTTATGTATTTTCTCGTTTGCCCCTCGGAATGGTTCATTTAGATTGATGGCGTATTATAAATGCTTTATTATTATTATTATCTCACTAACAGGTACCTTAGGGGGAACGAGGTTTTTTGTTATTCATTCATTATTACGTTAGGGCGAAAATAATGTTTCCCCTAAACGTAATTTCTTTCATAAACAATAATGCGCTTTATTCCGTTATAAATAACAAAGTAAATTACTATTCATGAGCTAATTAATTATGCAAATTTATTCAAATATGCAATAAATTTGCATAATTTGTACGACGGGCTGTCTCTAACAGTGACTAAAGACAGCCCGTCGTACAAATTATGCAAAATTTTGTGAATATTTGAATAAATTAGCATAATTAATTAATTTATGTAAATGAATGTTATTGTTAGTTAATCTCATGTACTTATTCCCCTTAAAGGGTATACACCACCAATGCACTATGGGATAGAACGTCCGGTAAAAGTTTATCACAGCAATAGTTCCTTTTTGCGGTACAAATTGCGAGATGTTGACATACTTTTTTCAATTATATCTATTAGTTTTGGGTATTACACATTTTTATGAGTGTGCACAGTACATATTTCCAAAAAAATCGCACTAGTTTGAACATTTTAAAGTTTTAAACGACTGAAATCGGCGGAAGGTCCGTCCTGGGTTTTGGGGCGTAAATAAAGGGCCGAAATCGCTACATCAAATTCATCGCATAATATTGAAAAATCTAGTCCGACACTTTGCCATTTCCTTTTGATATGTTTTGCGGACATCCCTTAGGAATAATCTCTGTAAATGTCATATAAGGATGTATGGGATAACTCCAGTTAGAGCCGATTGTTTGACCCCTACTTTGCACGTAGCGTCTATGGGGAGTGCATTGGTGGTGTATACCCTTGAAGCTGCGGGCTCCAACTGGGCATGTAGGTACCAGAAGACGTTGAGCATCAACAAAATTCTCAATGAAATCTCATATATACATGATGATCAACACGCGGGGCAATGTCTAGTTAGGCCTACATTGTTTAATCCTTTCAAAAATCGTTTTTAATCATCTAAATGTTGTCGTTTTCTTAGGAGGTTTTCAACAAGAAACACCTTGAAAAAGCCAGGACATTTACACGAGTTCGAATTAAAACTCATGAGGTTTTTATTGTTTTAAAAGAGTCAAAATGATCATTAGGTTGAGTCGCGGCTTTCTTAACACGGTTAAGTTCTCAAGCACAATTCCACTTCCAATGCAAATTGGATTAAACATGTTAAAAAAGCCGGGGCTAGGGGGGGGGGGGGGTGGGGGGGGGGGTGATAAGGAGTCTATTAAAGTTATTTCTAGTGATCTATGTGTTTTTGAATGATGATAAATAGTAGGCCAGGAGCACTGAGAGGGGTCCTTTGGTTTCACTCATGTCAAAAGACGCTTTAAAGCTAGTGGATTAAATAAAACTGCATGTCGGGCGTAATTGTCGGGTCATATTATATGCGTTTCAGCCATCTGAATGTTAGGCCTACTCGCCTATAATGATCTTAAATTCAAGTAATTGTGAAATGAAAAGATTTTAAAATCGATAATAATGCTTAATTTTCCACTATCTACAGGGTAAACCGAATACGAGCGGACCTATATAGACTTTTCAGTAATCTAGTCAAAGGCCCTCGGGGAGAAATTTTCTTTAAAAAGCGCGTACACGCGCACCTTCGCACCGTTAGAACATGCAATTTTGAAATTTCACGTTTTGACCATGTTTCTTGTGGAGGCCGTATCTTCAAAACGGAAGCATGAAATGTAATATAACTCGGGAATTTAGCTCAGAATTTCACTGGCAACAATCTGAAATATGTCTCGTTTGCTGTAGACAAAGTGTGTGCTCTTAAAGGTTAGTGTTATCATCATCATTATTATTAGTATTATTATTAGTATTATTATTAGTATTATTATTATTATTATTTATTTTTTTAGTATTATTATCAGCACAAAACTATCCTGGCAACAGAGAACACTTATTATATGCTCAGGTGTTGTTTGCGGAGAATCCGAACAATGCAGTTTATTCCGTCCATTGTTTAAACGACGTTAAGGCGATTCCGTCCATTGTTTAAACGACGTTAAGGCGAATTTGTAAACAAAGGAAATTCCTCTTATTCCGCAATTAAAGTATTTCAGAGTTTGATGAATTAATAAAAAAAAACCAAGCCATGGTCTTATGAACCAAGGCATACGACGCGTTTTACCGTCGCATCATTTCGTCCGATATCGTTTCGTTCCGTTTTTCATTCATCCAATGTTGACGTAACAGTAATAGCGTAATTGGATACACGTCATAATGATGTTAGCAACAAAGTGGTCATTTACAATTGGATTATTTCTGAAAACGTGTCACATTTTCATTGAAAATGATGTGACAAATTGTCTTTAAATTGCTTAATCCGACTAGTTCTTCATTTACAATGGCAACTTCTTAACTTTTGTGTAAAATAATTAAACTATCTTTTTATCTTTAACGTGCTTCGAAGGTCAAAAACAAAAAGCTTTTAGTACTTCGTAAGAATTAATTTAATTCAATTTATGTATTATGTACATTTAAAAATCGTTCATGTCCATTCGGTGCTTGATAATTGGCGGAACTATGTCATCGGGTATGACTTTGTTGTTTTTCAACACCATTTTCATATGTTGTACAAATAAAAATATAATATTCCATCTTCTGTTTGGACGGCATCTTTACCCAAATATGAGTTTTCTTTGTCCAATTGATGTCATTGTCCGGGGTCATTGTCTTCAATGTCCATTACCTAGAACGTCTTCATCATTTTCAGCTATGTGTAACACATTTTTTTTATCGATACACAATATCATTTTAGCCGTTTAAAAGTCAAGGCCTTCACTGAAGGCACCGATTGCATTGTCAATGATGAACTGTGAACAGATATCATCGCAAATGCAAATAACATGTAAAATACTGCGCAGGTATCTAAAGTCAGTGCTCAATCGTAATATTGCATATTTCTCAGATCTATATAAAAATATACAGTTGCAATGTAACTAGAATCATTCGTCTTTGATATTCAATATGAATCGATATAAATGCTTGTCACTGCAGGCACCAGCACGATGAACCCATAGCAGGATTTGCGCATTGTGCAGCGGAAGCTTTTCCAACATCATGATTCAGTTCCGACCTTGATCGAAGTATGAAGAACATGTTATCTTTCTTCATGGCTACCCTATGTAACAAGTAATTACATCTGGATTAAAAGGTAAACTACATGTATTTGGCGTTGGACAAATTCTTCTGTCCTGTCTTAATCACTCTTATTTGAACTGTCCTATGACTGGTGTTACATAATTGCTGATTTCTTCAATAATACTGAACTAAATTAATTACGGTTTTCACCATGCAGAATATATTGAATTAATTGCAATTTAATTTACTAAATGTTGATACTTTTATTTAACAATAATATCAGAGATGTGACCGATTGCCTAAATTAGTCGTGACAACCATTGAGCCAATTTGTCTTAAGGGTACATAATCAATGATAAACTGGAATTGATGAGTTAACCACTCTTTTTAGGAGGAAAACAATGGCACATTTGGAAAGAGTGTGTACTTTAATGGTTATAAAATTAATATTGTTATACATTATTTTCAAAGTAAAAGTAGAAAAATGACATGTTTTTTTTCTTTGTTTTCATACATAGGCCTATACGCCATGATGGTAACCTTCATTATACACTACACTTTTACAAGCCTTTCGTTATGCTCATAACCGGTAAACTGGCTTAACCATGTTTACCAATTTTGTTAGACCTCCTTGTTTGAATGAACAATTTTTTTTTTTATCAAAGTGGTAAAAAGTTTTTTAAAAAATCCTTAACGATTTCCACGCGGAAAAAAATCAACATTATTGGATTTCATCACCATATTTGGAACTCACCATGAGAAATGCATTTAAAAATAGAACAAACGTGCCTAATATTGGTTCAGTAATACTTGAGAAAGTTGGGGACGGTTTCTGACAAATCTGTTTTGTGTGTGGTAAAATTAATAGCCGAAGGTAGCTGATATACAAATTATTAAAAAAATCTCATGCCATTTTAGGTTTTTATTCTTCTCATAAAGACATAAATGAAATTGCATTATTGTTATTGTACTTTGAATAAGCAGCTTCAGTTCAATAATTTTAGGTACAGACATTGGTGGGCTGACCAATATCAGAGCAGAGCTCGCAAATATATTTGACCACCCTTAATAAATCATTAAATGTAGCACAAATTCGGATGCATGTCGTCAGAGGCATGGACTTTACTGTAAACTAATGATGATGCGCACATTACGAAATAAAAGAGGAAGTTGGCCTATTATTACATAAGGTGATTTAGAGCACAAAATAATAGAAAACACCCACAAACAACAAAGACATTGAGATATGAATTCATGGGATTACATTATTTGTTGGGAGTAGCTCTTTTAGCTTCATTCATTTCTTCCATCTTTTCTTACTTTCATTTTATTCAGCCAGCATGCTCATACTAGGCCGAGCATTTTGCTTGAGTCTGATCCCTTCAGGACCCAAGCATGTGTCAGGACCCAAGTGTGTGTCCGTATACAAACAAACAATGTACCACGCGCCATATGATAGCGATTAGCTCGAATGGGTATGGACTGAAAATGGTCCTGGAACAATACCCGAACTCAGTGATAAATTGAAAATATATAAAAAAAACAATAATATCGATGACATATTTATATAATATCGGATGGCTTTGAGGGTGATACAAGAATATATTGCACGAGCTATAACAAATATTGCACGAGTCGGAGACGAGTGCAATATTTGTTATAGCGAGTGCAATATATTCTTGTATCACCCGAAAATAAGACATATAAGATATATAAAAAAAGCAATAATATCGATGACATATTGCATAATATCCGGTTTGAGAATTATCATTTGGAGATTTAGATTTATTCATGTAATGTTGGAATCCTGTATCAGAATGCGGAATTTTATTTGCAAGAGTATATATAGGATCGATATTTAACAAAGCAATAATTGAAATGATTTTTAAAAGCTGCATAAAGGGTACCTGGTCGTTAGTCTTAAAATCACAGTATTTACCATGGTCGCACGATAATGTGTAGCTGAGATGACGAAAAGCGAAAAATTATCATTTCGCCAATATTTGGTCGTATATAGATATAGAAATATAATTTGGCAATTTCAACCTTGAGCATTAAAGGCAATATCCTTTTTTGAAATTTAAAGAATTTTGTTATCTTAAATTTCATATGCGGTGTTTTGATATCGCACGTGAAAAAAATCAATTGTCAACTAGATAATATCACAAATGAATCTCGGAATGTAATAAAGGGCTGATATTAACGCTAGAATGACACCTGTGTTTAAATTCATTTGAACGTCATTTTCAATATCTTTTTGTCGATATGACATTGGTTTTGAATGAATACTTCTTATTGTACATATATCTGTTATATCCCGTCAGTACTTCTACATGGGGGTATTCGATTCGTATGATATCATTGAACTTGTAAAATAGCATTCATAGAATATTTGACAATATCTTCGCGAACAATTAATGGCCCAAATACAGTAGGCCTAAACCGTGATATTTCGCATAACTGGATACTGTGTTATGTTGATTACAATCAAAATTCATCCATATTTTAAACTCTGAAAAATCCTTTTCAGTGTTTCGTTTCGTTGCGAAGCAGATTAACAAATAATTTACTCCCTTTAAGAATTCTGATGGACAATAAAAACCTCTGTTCTTCAATTATTTGAAATATCCCAACCACTTAAAACGATGAGTAAAAGATTTTACTCTGTATCGCTTTAATCTGCTAAATTTAATTTATAAAAAAAAATCGTTTGTGAACTCTCAGTGACTATAAATGACTAAGAACGGTCAATGAACGAACCAGGTACGTTGTTTGAACAAATTACTTTTGTTAGTTCTAGTTATGACAATACTAATATTCAGACGATCGAACGTTGAGAGTATTTTTTCCATTATTGTCAAGCAGAGCTGTAATATGCGACAAGGATTGTTTTATCCATATTGTGGATCCACTGGGGCCGGTTGTTTGGTGACAAAAACCAATTAACCTTCTTTATTCAGAATATTGGTTCTCGGAATGAAGTCTCTAGTCGAGCATTGATATCATCTTCTCTCTTTTAATCAAAGAGGTAATGCTGTTTGTTATGCTATTGGTTGCGAAACTCCTTTCATGTACTTGTTAAGTAAATGCACAGAAGACGATTCCCTTATCAATTTGCTGAACACAAGTTGATAAAGCATGGTACTCAGAGAATATTAATTCGTTAAAAATGTGGTCTTATTTGACAAATTCAAAACTTGTCATGAGAAATGGCAGGTTTGTGATTCAAACAATATTCTGTAATGGTGCACAACCATTTGTGATACTAAAAGAACAATTTACAGTGTTTCTAGTTAATTTTCATCGTAACAAACGTTTCCTTGACTGAAATATACTTAACTGTTAATGACAAATTAATGAATGACAATTGAAATGACAAATTAAATGACTAATAATCAATGAAATGACAAATTAAGATAAGTCATTAAATTGCCATTTAATTTGTCATACTCATTAAATGACTAATTACAGTGTTAACTTGGGTGTCTATTAGTCAACATCTATTACTGACATTGTGCTATAATTACAGTAGTGGACTTGTCTAGTTCATTCTCTTATTTATAGTTCTTAACACTTTAGTTTTTTATATTTTGTCCCTGATGAAGGGTGGTATACCCACTTGAAACGTCGGTCTTTATTGTTACCATATATCTTTGTTGTTTCATTGCACAGCAATTTTCATTGCTTGTCCCAGTGCATTTCCGTGTGTTATCCGTGTGTTTATCTGTTTTATCGCGTTATTCTCCCTTGTTATTACCCGTTTCCCCACACCCTGTTGGTATATCTTGCTTTTACTCTTTAGCATTTTTACATTTTCGAGATATCCTCTTGTATCAGTTTTCTGATCCTTGGTGTGTTTTGTTCCTGGTTCCGTTGGATTCATCTTTTTACATTTTATATAATTATTGATGAACAAATATTCTTTTAATTTGTCATTTAATTTGTCATTCATTCATTTGTCATTGAAAGTCAAATATTTATGAGTCGTGAAAATATTTGCTATTTGAAAATTGACTAAAAATACTACTAATTGGTCATTTATCATTAAAAAATAATTGTTTAGAACTACAAAATATTTCTTAACTGACGATCCTTCCATGACAAATGTTTAATTTGTCAAATAAGACAACATTATTGACGAATTAATATTCTCTGTGAATAGTATACTTGCGCTGACTGGTGTTGGTGTAGTATAACAATCTTGTAAGCAATCCTTATCATTACCGCCTGACAATGGCCTGACCGAGTAAGAAAATCTTAGCGCAAATTTTACAAGCTCTCAACTCGAAGAAATACTGATTCCAATCTCGTTGGCAAAAGGAGTCATGATAACCTCTTGAAGTTGTCACAGTGCGATATGACGACAACTCTCCTGAAACTCTGCCACATTCCTGTGATTTATGATGAAAATACAAATGGTGAAATGTTTTGAAAAAGTCATTGATCAACATCAGCCCCATTCTGGGAGTACTTTATAGAGCTAGGAGCGACTTCTAGCACCTGCAAACTGCATGAGATCCATATCTGCCAGTCGGCCAATAGGCCCAAAATCCTTTTGTTGCATAGCCTAGAGCATTTAAGGACAGGTTAATTCCCTGGTAATTTGTTTTCCACTTAACACCACACATAACAAATAACAGTATGATTATCCTGGATTTGATCGGGGACCTCTTGAATTCAAGCCCGGTGCTCTACCGACTGAGTATGGAAGACCGGTGATTGTATCATCTCCAAGTAGCTTTCAGTTCAGTCCTATTATATTCTCTAACATCTTCTAATACAAGACGTTTAGGAAGAGGTTTCAGAAATTAATCCATAAACATACAATCTAAACGTAATCAAGACAGTCTCGAATTTCGCAGTTCTCTGGTTCTATTCCTGAATGCAGTGAATTTTGTTCAGTTTGTCATTGATGATTTGTGAAGTGTGAAGTGTTTTAACATCGGTAGTCGATATGAGTATATTATTATTGATTCTTCTTAAGAAGAATTAATATATACATATCAACTACCGATGTGATGAACTAATCTTTTTACAGGTTAATTCCTTCGTCGGATGAAGACTTTGTCTAATTATGATTGACCTGTTATAAGACATTTACGAAGCCTAACGGTTATATCAGGTATTTTTCACACTATTTAAATTCCAATTGTTTCTAAAAGGTATGTTATCAATGACGTCACAGCCCATTGATCCAGTACAAATAATAATGAAAGCCTTGCATTGGGCTAAACAAATACCATTAAATAATCATGATAACTAGTTTGCTGATGAAATATGTGTGATGGGTAATCTCTGACATTAATCCACTGGCATCGTTAGGTTCATAACTATATACATGTACATGTATATACATATTGACACGTTCCTTTGTGGAATCCCTTCAAATTTAAACGATATTTTGTTGTTACCGTACTAAGCATTATGGCCAATGATTAGGTCGAAAAGATGTGGTGGAAACCTGCATTAAACTCGGGAGCTAACGATAAACCTTCATTGTGTAGTGCAGTTGTGAAGCCATTTCGACCAGTGGAGCACCCAGGGAGAAGGGGGGGGGGGACCATTATTGCCCCATCTGAATAACTTAGCTGGCTACGCCACTAATTTCGACCTTCCTATCTAAAGCTACAACACAGCGAAATTATTTCTTGAAATTGGTGAATAATTCATCTTACATCGTCACTGTAGGCAAAAAGGAGCGGTGTGTCGACTTGTGGCAACTTGTGGCAAGTATAAACTATTTGATTACCGCCACGAGGAAGCAAGCCCCTGGGAAGGGGGGGTGCTGAGGTGCTGCAGCACCCCCTTAGTTTTTAAGATTTTTGAAAAAATATACATTGTCAGTGTCATGTCCATTTTAGTTCAAATAATGAAAAACTTTTTGCGCGCTCCGCGCACACATTTTATACATGATTTAACATTATAATGGCCCTAGAACCATGCAAAATATTCTAAATATTATGTTGGTGACGTTAAAAACGTCATACTGGACCAATTTAAGTGTTAGAAATGTCAATTTTTGCGAACATTAGTTTCAATGTTTCATTATTCAAGCTTGACATGATGGCTTCAGGACAGTTTTCCATGACCATTTTAGTTCAAAAGTCCAAATTTTGCGCACTCCGCGCGAATATTTTCTGCACGTTTTAACATTATATTGGCCCTCAGACCCACCAAATATTCAAAATATGTGGGGGACGTTAAAAAAAACATCATACTGGACCAAAGTTTTAATACAAAAACCTCACCAAAAATTATGAATATTATGTGGGGGACGTTATTATCATACTGGACCATTAGTGTTAGAAATGCAATTTTTTGCTTGCTCCGCGCGCGTAATAATTTGAATATTTAAATATTTAAGCTTAACAAGGTGTCTTCAGGACAATTTTCCATGACCATTTTAGTTAAAACTCAAAAATTTTGCGCGCTCCACGCGCATATTTTCTACAGGTTTTAACATTATAATGGCCCTCAAACCATACCAAAATATTCTCGATATTATGTGGGGGGCGTTAAAAACATCATACTGGACCATTTAAGTGTTAGCAATGCCAATTTTTGCGCGCTTCGCGCGTATTAATTTCAATATTTCATTATTTAAGCTGAACAAGCTCAAAATTTAACGCGCTCCGCGCACATGTTTTCTAGAGGTTTTAATATTATAATGGCCCTCCAACCACACCAAATACCCTAAATATTATGCGGGGGACGTTAAAACATCACCTTTTAAGTGTAAACTCACAATTTTTTCGCGCTTTGCGCGTATTTGGTTCAACGTTTCAATATTTAAGATCAACAAGATGGCTTCAGGTTGTTTTATTGCCCCCCCCCCCAATCAGAACAGTCCTGGATGCGCCATTGCTCTGCCCCCTGAAACCCCGCCAAGGGCTTCGCCCCGGACCCCACGCCGAAGTGGTGAAGACGTACAAATTTACAGCACCCCCATCAAAAATATACTTTCAAGGGCCCTGCGAGGAAGCCAAAGCGTGGAAGCCCAGTTAACAAATCCTCAGGCGACGTAAACGGAAGAAATGCATTTTGTCTGCAAGATTAATCTTATTATAAATACTCGTCTTACGATGCTTCCATTGTTTTCCGGTATCCAATTATGTTTGTTACTATGGAAATACATTCTGAGATGAATACAAAAAATTAATGCAGACTGGTAACTCTTAAAAGCAATTTGATGCAGCATTACGATACATTATTTACGCTAGAATTAGAATATGTTTTAATTTCTTGTCTATTTTATTTCCTCTGCAGTGTATTCTATGCGAGATTGACTCATCGTAGTACAGGTAACGATTCCGTTCAATTCAAATAATATTATCTCCAGTGAGTTGAACAATTGTGTTTCAGATTGATGAATCCATAGAATATCAAAAACAATACGTTAAACACGCGTAAAAATAATAAATCGATATGCCTGTGCGGATGTGAGCAGACGAGATTTTGTTCTTCTTCAATAAACTAAGCCAAGCAGACGACATCGACGCATCGACGCATATCATTTGCACTTTAATACTGTACACTTTCGACGGAGAAATCTCGCTCATAAATCTCGCTCCTATTGAGGCGGAAACAGTGACTTACCGTATCATTTTACCTGACATACTTTCATCACATACGCATATATAAAGGATGTCGACCATCGCGAATGCGTCAAGCAACGCATCCAACATAGACACGGTAGCTGAGCAAACTAACGATACATTGCTCTACATCTTCTTCGTTTTCATAAGTATTTTAAGCATTACTGGAAACGGTGTTGTGTGTATCGTGTTCAAATTTGAATCAGAAATATTTGGTTCGATTACAAACATTCTGATATTGAACCAGTCGATTATCGATCTTTGTTCCGCTATTATTTTTGCCATTTTGAAATTTGCACCAGGCGTGCCAGGAGTTTTATCCGATCGTTCGTCGGCATGGTTCACTATTGTGTGTCTAGTTTGGATTTCCGAGTATTCTTTCTGGTCACTCAGCTATGCCTCTACGTTTAACTTAGTACTCTTGTCAATCGAACGTTACTTTGCAATTTGTCTCCCTATAAGACACAGAAAATTGTTTACCAAATTATTGGTCAAACGCTATAGCTCAATACCCTGGATTGCAGCTTTTATTATACAGATTTATTTACCATTGGTACACCACGTGACAGAAGATAGACAATGCAAGTTTCAATGGCCTAATGAGAATGCTCAGATTTTCACCGGAACCTTTGTTTTTATGACGGAATATCTCATCCCGCTAATCATCATGACATCATCCTACACAATGATCTGGATAAGTTTACGAAAACGATTGCAATCCAAAAGTAGCGGAACTGCGAACGCGTTTACTAAAGGAAAACGAAACGTCACCATCACATTGTGCTTGGTGTTTATTTCTTACGTTATTTGCTGGTCCCCAGATGCATTCGTTTACTTTTATTTCAACTTAGGTGGTGACTATAATTTCCAAAGCACTGCTCACCATTTTGTTATGATATTAGTTTTGTGCAATATGTTGACTAATCCATGCATTTATTCATTCAAGTATGAGAAATTCCGTCAACAACTGCAAAAACTCCTATGCCGATGTTGTTATCAGCGTTCGTCTGCTGATAACTTCCAGAGTTCCAAAGCTTCGACCAATGAACACTTTACCTCCATACGACAAGAAACCAAAGCTGAGGTTCCAACAGAGATGAAGGCTCCATCAGACGATAATAAGATTATGGTGGCTTATAGTAGAAAAGTGTGCTATGAATGCTACGTAAAAAATGAGTTCACACAAACAGAGGAATATTTCGTTTGATTGTATTTATTAATATTTATTTCTTGATTCTATTTATTTTGTTATGAATATTGCGTAGTTCACAGGAGTTACTTTTAAGGAACTTTAAAATAAGGTTGAAGAACATTCCCAAATGCTAACTTTTTGCTTCTTATGATTATCGATTAGGCATGACAGATTAAAAATCAATTCAAACATAAATTTGGAATCATCAAATGTATCTTTTGAAGTTAGTCTATTGCTCAGTCCTGGGCTCGATTTTTACAACATTCAAAAACAAAATTGAATAAATAATAGTAATACGGGATGAAAAGACATGTCTTCGGCCCTGTTTTCTAAACAAATGGATCTTGCCAAAAAATTAATTTGGATTTCCCGAAACGTCTATTAAAAGGATTAGGATTTAAGTGATTTTAAAAAGGGGTGTTAATTTTTTTCTAGAATTGTGAGTATATTATATCATAGACATCCGTCTGCTCCAGTTACGTCCTATAATTTCTGGTATTACAAAGTAAATGTCTAACGTAACCATGGTTATGAAACGAACACAATACGTACGGTATGTATTTATGGATAAAAATGAGATTGGAAAATGGAAGGTATTTCTCTATTATAATTCAGTATTATTGATATATACACATGGAAAAAAGTATCGCACCACTTTTGTTTTGTTGAAAAGTGCAAATGTGGCCTCGAATTTTGCCACCATGGTGGGATATTAAGGATCATTTGTTTGCGTAAGCTGTCCAACAAAATGCTATACAATAAAAGGGCCACATTTTAGTTTGTGACGTAATCGATGTGTTTTTCAAGGCCAAGGGGAAAATGCATGCTTTTATCCAAAAACATGCATGAAACAAGTTTGGGTATAACTCGATATTGAATAGACTTTAAAAACTTAAAATAGTCTTTATATTAGTTCTGTATTTGGCGCAAGAAATGTTTCATTTAGACGTTATAGGCTACAATGCAGTGAATGAGTCCAAACATGCCATTTTTTTGTTGCTCATAAATTTAGCATATACGATGAGGTCACCGTTGATTTTTTTTAAAATTATTTGACCTAGGTCAACACTTCCGCAATATTGCTTTTGTCATTTGAACTTATTTAAAATTTGACCTATTTTGACCTTTGACCCCATAACCATTGGGCGTACGAAAAAGGGAGTTTTTTCATGTTTGAGGACAATCGGGCAACTTTTGAAATTTGACCCCAGATGACCTTTGACCTTGGAAGACTTGAATGTGTTACCAAGGATTACAACTATAGAGATTAATCATTGAGCCTCTCAAATCGCGTTTTACCCAAACTTGTTTTATGCATTTTCCCTTTGGCCTTGAAAAACATTACATCGATTACATCACAAACTAAAATGTGGCCCTTTTATTGCATAACATTTTGTTGGACAGCTTACGCAAACAAATGATCCTTAATATCACACCATGGTGGCAAAATTCGAGACCACATTTGCACTTTTCAACAAGTGATGCGATACTTTTTTCCATGTGTATATATGATGGTCAATTGGTCATGTTATTTATTGACTGGTATCTATGTGAATTGGGATGTTATTATCAATAAACGTAATAAATGCACCACAATGATCTTTCCTACGTGTTCAATCATTTTTGTTACATGTCGTCGCTGTTCTGACATACCGGCACATCTCTTTACTTATTTCTGTTGTGATGTGCCGGTATGTCAGAACAGCGACGATGTGATTAGGAGACTTCTCGGGACTGTTTACCCACGGGTAAAACGACTAGAAATCGTAATACATATTATGAAAGTCTAATTATTTTTAATATCATAAAGCGTGAAGCCTGCACTTATTTATTCTTGTCATTTAGACCAGGATTAATGCACTGTTGGCGTTTGGGGAGGCAAACAATTATCAAATGAAGGTTCGTACTTCAGATTATGAATACAGGCTGTATATTATCTGTGGTATTTCGGATCGATTCCGAAGAGTCCTATATTTTGTTTTAACCGTATACCAGTAGGGAGTATCTTTAAAGTCATTTAACAAGCACATGATTTTTATTTCAATGGGTACCTGAATTTGTTTAATATGATGAAGAAAGCAAACAATGACGTATTTATTTATTTATTTCCTTTCATTAAGGACACATCTGCTATATATATGAAATGTACAATTAAATCAATGCATCCAACCGTATGTTATCAATTGTACATAGCATGGAGCTAGTGTTTGTTTTCCAGTCTGTGACATTTTTACCGAGAAGTCACTCCAAATGAAGAAATAAAAAAGTTAAACTTTTAATGGAATGCCGTTAATATGATAGCACAGAACTAGAACACGTTGAAAAAGAAGACTACGAAACAGCTTTAATATCGGGAGAATGACTTTACAAAGACGGTCACGTTAAATATCATAGTTGACTATGGGGAAATGTTATACATGTATGCGTTTTACTGCTAGCGAATTGTAAAATTATTGTGTTTAGTGTTCATTAACCTTAAATGCACTTAAAAAATAAATAATATATAAGGCCTAAATAACAAGTTTGTCGCATTTCAGCATATGACTCCCCCCACCTTTTTCATTAACTTTTGAAAATGATGCTTCTTCAAATTGTTAAATTTCACATTGTGAAGCACCATATATTAGCTTCATTTTCTTGCTTACAAGAGTAAAATTGCCACATACGACAGTTCAACAAAATCTACGCATTTCGCATAGCCTTTTTCAGGTTTCTTATGATACAAACTTGATGTTTTGCCTAATATCAATGGTTGTTTAGT
This sequence comes from Ophiura sarsii, assembly GCA_035610835.1. Classification (NCBI taxonomy): domain Eukaryota; kingdom Metazoa; phylum Echinodermata; class Ophiuroidea; order Amphilepidida; family Ophiuridae; genus Ophiura; species Ophiura sarsii. Next base: position 80,506,028 of record CM069442.1, on the reverse strand, counting down.
TCAAAGGCTACATATTAAAGACTCCAGAGAGGGTTTTTAAAAGGTGACATGTATCGAAATGTCATGTCGACGAACACCGAGTATTCTAAAAGATGCCCGTTATGCAATAGGTCTAGTACAATATTTATATCTATAAGTAATTTGTCCAATGTTTTAACCCGTCTTCCTATGATTTATGTTGTTGTTTGATATGATATCCTAGTTACAAAATAGTTACCATAGAGCCAGCTACCCTAGATTACCCGAATATGAAACGCTCCGTAAACAAGTTTAATTAGGACATATCCTACACTTATCGGTTCCCGCCAAATATAAACGTCGTCTTCTATACAAAGTTCTCCAGCAGTAGCAAATACCTTGGCAAATTAGACATTTTGCTTGTAGAGATGATGTCACTTAAACCATCCAATCGTGACGTGGGTACCTGGTGGTGAGGTAAAACCCAACACAGTCTTCAGAAAGCGACAGTCGACTGAAAAGCATATGATATCAGTATCGTGGAACTTAGAATCTAACACGAAGTTTTAATTTCACGGTCGTCTGAAGTAGACTCTGGAACGCTTCCTATCCTCTAACTGTGTAACCATTTACTACGAGGGATTCCTACTGCAAGGACGTTAAACACTATTATGGCCATGGAAGGTTGTGCAAAAATCATCAAATACCTCATCTTTATCTTCAATCTTCTTTTCTTCGTAAGTAAAAATATTTTGTTATCAATAATTGCTCTTTTTATCGTATTTTAATACACTACGCAAACAAAATAGTCGAAATTACGTTCTTATCTATGGCTCTTATTTTAGTGTACTTTTTATCTTAATCAAGAATTTTGTTTTAATAAAGTTATTGAACAGGTCTCTAATCAAAACTATTTGAATGTAATTTATTCTTTGACACGATTTAATGATTACGTTTGGCCGAAGAAATGCTACCGATTGTTCCAACATGATAGTTTAATCTAAATCTTTAAGATGCTCATATTGCAGAAGTCAAACAATGGAGATAGAATACTACTTCTTATTTATAAGCCATACTACACTGCAAAAACACCGGTGTTAAAAACAACACTGCTGGTGTTGTGAGAGGTCCACATCAACATTATTTAACACCGGTGTACCGGTGTTAAATTCTTGGTGTTATATCAACACCATGTAGTGTCATTTTAACACTGCAAGTGTGACGAATAACACTGTAAGTGTTAATGTAACACCAAGATAGTGTTGAAATAACACCAATTGGTGTGGACCTCTCAGAACACCGAACAGTGGTAATGTTAACACCGGTGTTTTTGCAGTGTATAACGATTCAATTTGGAAAAGATGCCGCGTATTACAAGTGTTTCTCAAACGTTTCAGATATTTGTTCTTTCTTTCTGTAAACACTACAGTAGTAATTAATAGGTATACAGTTTTAAAAATATCTTATCGGGGGTTAGATACACTCCAAAATCTCTTGTGTTAAATGTGCAACACTTAGTTGGTGTTCAGCGTCTTGGTCTTAAATTAACACCACTTGGTGTTACTGCAAAAACTTGAGTTTTAAAAATGTAACACTGCACATGAAGTTGGGTTTCTGGTGTTAAACCTGGTGTAAGAATAACTCCCATGGGTGTCATTATTCCACACATGCGCACTGAGGTTGGTTATATTTGTTTCGTAATACTTTGGATTCGATCTGCAACATGCAACATTTATAATTAAATGGCAAGTTAGAACATTGAATCACAAAAACGTTCAAGTTTTAATAAATTTGAACTGTTGAACAGTGAAATATTTAATTTGCAAGCATTTTATTTACAACATATCTAACACCAAACTCTGGTGTTGATAAATTAACACTGGAGTCTGGTGTTAATCAACCCTGGGTGTTGTCTTTTCAGAACACCAAGAAGGTGTTAAAGTAACACCCATTAATTAACACATCCGAGTGTGGTCCTCTCAGAACACCAAGAAGGTGTTAAATTCTATCAGGGTGTTATATAACTAACACCCTGGTGGGTGTTAATTGATTAAACTCAAAGACTGGTGTTAATCAACACCCGCGGGTGCCGTCCTCTCAGAACACTTTCTCGGTGTTAAAATTAATACCCTTGGTGTTACTTTTAACACCGGAGTTTTTGCAGTGTAGGACAACCTACTTTGATATGACTTTGTTTCAAAACATGAACAAAACTGTAGATTCATTGTTAAAGGCATATTATGTGATCTTTTCCAGAGAGCGCCCTCTATTCATGATTTCTTAATAGAAAGTAGATTTTCTTGCAGATTTACATTTCTGATCATAAATCGTATATATACATTCCAAGTTACAGAGCGGTACGATTCCTAATTACCTCAAAATCATGGTTTTAGAGTGAATTTAGAGTGAAAATATAAACTGTCGTGTTATCCCGACAGTTTATTTTCACTCTAAAACCATGATTTTGAAGTAATTAAGAATCGTGTCGCCCTGTAACTTGGAATGTATGTACGATTTATGATCAGAAATGTAAATCTGCAAGAAAATCTGCTTCCTTGAGTCAATTTTTTTTTCGATGTTGAGGGCGTTCCCTGGAAAGATCACATAATATACCTTTAAATGGTGCACCAGTTAAATGTATCAGCTATAGGTTGTATCTGTTACCGTAACACTATTGATTAACAGTTCGTCTGGATCGGTAACATCTGGAATACAATGTAAAGTCGTGTATTCAAAGTATATATGCAAAAAGTAACACATACAATATATGTAGGCCTATATTAAAGTGAAGTTCGTTTTATTAAGGTCAAGGTATGATATAAGTAAGTTAGTTGGTTATATAGATCATAAGCTTTAAGGTACAGAAGTTTGTTATGATATCATGAATCACATATTGCGCTCAATTAACTCTCCTGGAGTACTAAGGATGTTATTCTGATATTTATCCCTTCCGCAGATATCTGGCGTCGGTGTTTTAGCACTTGGCATTTCACTTAATGTCAACAATGGAGGCTATGCAACGCTATTACCTAGTGTGCCCTTCCTTAACGCAGCCAATCTGTGCATTGCAGCTGGGCTAATAGTCATGGTTGTAGCCTTCCTGGGATGTTGTGGAGCATGGAAAGAAAACAGCTGCATGCTCATGGTGGTGAGTATCCTACATCTTAATACTTTCCAAGCGGCTATTGGTTTTACCAAATGCAAAAAATGCAGATTTGTCAGAAACTTTTGAAGGCCTATATCTCAAAGATTACTGAACCAAAACTAGGCATGTTCGTACTTATTTTAATGCATTTCTCATGGTGATTCTAGATATGGTAATCCGATTCAATAATCTTGAAATTTTTGAAACATTTTGTGACATTTTGGAATGTCGTCTGCAGACGCCTGCCGCGTGGAAAGTGTTAATAAGTCAAGTTATTTAAAGTATTCGAAATTCTAGTAGACTGACATCACTCCAAACATGGCTACATGTAACATCGACCATTTACGATATTATGTCTTTGTCCATTCAGATATAGAACACGGGACCTTGAGGGACTTTGTTTCAAACTAGCAAATTTTCGACATTAATTTTTGGCGAAGCGTAATTTGAAAAGATACTTTAAAAATTAGAGTAAATTCAAATGATTTTTTAGTTTGGGCCCTTTTATGCCGACCAAAATTGTTGTGAATTGTCACTTTTATATTTGCTTACAATCTGTGCAAAGGGTGATTTATGGAGGTACATCCACATGGATACTTACAACTTTTGTGCATGAGTGGCTCCCCTGGTTAGGACATCAAAATGTGACTTTACTAAATAACGAGCATTCATTTTCATCAACCTGTGAAAATTAGCTAAGTATTTATTACAGTGTACTGATCTAATAAAAATGAATCATTGCAAAATTAGCGTGAAGAGCAGAAAACAGAGTCACAGAAGCAAGAACAGAAAGCAGGGTTGTAGAAGCATAAAACAATAAGAAAACAAGATATATAGAGTAAATGTGGATATACCAGTGACAATTGTTATCCTTTTTTTTATCCCTCTCAGTACTTCCTATTTTTGCTTCTGATCTTCATCTTGGAGTTAACTGCCGGTATCTTGGGATTCGTCTATAGAAACAAGGTTGAACAACACGTCAGGAAGGATCTCGTGAATGGACTTAAGAATTATAATGCAGAACCTGGACTCGTGAAGGGTTGGGATGCACTGCAAGAAGATGTAAGTGTGCTAGTGATTGCCCCCCCCCCCCCCCCCCATTTTATGCATGATCTGTAGGCCTACACTTGAGAATTGAATATGACGATACTTTGGTGCTGGTTCCAATCCTTTTTAGATGAGTGACAGAACTCTTAGTCTTGGCATTAGACTAGTTATCGATCCTAGGGATTTGTAACACCGATTAGAGAAATGTCTTTGCTATGTAATTTTAAACAAACAAACAAACAAACATAAAATAGGGCAGGGACAGGGTTTCCTTGATTGAGTACCCAATTACAGAAATTATTTAAATTGAGACTAAGTAGGCCATTATGTTTAGGTATTATATTATTGAGGCTTGGGAAACCCTGGCGATTGAATGATCGAATACTGTATAGAATTTCGTTATATAAAAAATATGGAGCAAATTAATGATGTTTCACGGTGATATAATGCTTTTTCTGTTATAAAGAACACAGGCAGTATAACTACTTGTCAAAATATACTTTGGGGGCACCGTTTTAATTTCACGTATCTTAGAATTCAACAAGCCCGGGGATACGGGATAACCTAACCACCAAAACGGATGTAGAACTTATTAACCGTGATAAATGACATGACGTCAAAGTGACGTCAACACATGCAGGATATGGATTTAATAGTTGTTGGTTTTAAGAAGTCGAAAAAATAACAAAAATCTTATCAACAAAGAACAGAATTGTCTATCTTTATCATGTAAGAAAAATATAAGAATATTAACTACGAAATAATATACCGTATCACGAATATTATGTACAATACCTACACAATGGTCTTGCATTGTGTTATGGTCTGACTGAAGTAAGAACTACTTAAAGACTATCCATGATTTGTGTGGCAAGTGTGTGCCAATTCGAGATTTTTTACAACTCTCTTTTCTTATAAGAAGACAAAGTAGTTTTGTTTTAAATAAACTACCTCTGAGAATTCGTTTTAGCGTCTTTAACCGTTCAACTTGTTAATTGATGTTGTTTTATAATTGGTTTATTATTTAGATCTGACTTTTGTAATTGATTGATCAATTATTCACTAATCGTTCCAGCTCATGTGTTGCGGTGTTGATGGATCTGCAGATTGGAAGAACGTGACGGGATTCGAACAGGGACAATACCCGGATTCTTGTTGTAAGGTGAAAAAAGAGAGATGTGGCATGACGCGAGGAGCCGCTTACATGCAGGTAAATATGGATTCGAACTAGGCCAATATCAGGATCTTGTTATTATAGTTGATAAAAGAGAAATGTATCAAGATGCTTGAAGCCGCTACATGCAGGCCAATGATCCTTGTATTTGGATATGTATAGGTCTAGACGTACAGAGAACAAAGCAGGTTCAAAGCCGTCCAATTAAAGATTTAAACTTTCTATTTCGAACATAACCAGCAAGCAACTCGTCAGAAAGAATATTCGAACCCACGTTAAGCAAACCCTAACACGAACGAGGGAAACTAATTGCTAGTATGGTCAATGAAGTTATCTTGATACATGATTAATAATATGTTTTGATTGTTTTTGTAGGGATGTGTTGACGAATTCATTAGGCTAGTTAAAGACAACGTCTATTATGTGGGTGCGGTGTGCATCGCTATCAGTATGTTCGAAGTGAGTAAACGACTGTTAACAATAGTAACGGATTAGTTGCCCCCTCTTTGCAAACATATAGGGCCTATATAGTCCAATGAATTTTATTCCCTAGAACTTTATAGGTGATTTCAATCTGCTGTATGAGTTCGACTGCTTGCTTCACTAAAGAAACTAAGTTGATTCCAAAATGCAGGCGCGTACGGCGGGTGGATAAATCCCGGGGGATAAATAAGGTGGGAAAGAGAGAATGAGATAAAAATACAGGGAACCGGAAGAGAATAAGAGAAAGATAGAAATAGGAGTAGGCCTGTCATTATGTGTAGCCTATTCATTCCATAGTGTAGTGTATTAAACCCAACGGCAGCGGTACCGGGGGAGGGGCAATATGAGTTAATGAAGTCTGAAATTGCTTAGCCTGAAACGCTCTCAGATGTCCGTGGAGACTGGAGTATTAAACCAGGGGTGTGCCAGTGAGCTTGCCGATCGGGTCCACTTTTAAATGAAAATTTGGTCAGCATAGAACTGGTGGCGCTATACTGATCAGGCGTGATTGTAGCAGACGACACGACGCTGGCCACGCGTCTCTCAGACGACCCAATATGTCAACGGGAGTGCACTATTTTGAATTATTTTTAACAGTCATCGCCCGGTTAACGATGACAATTCTTCTAATTATGATGAATTTGTCAAAATGATTCGCGATTACGTGTTATTCACCTAATATTCATTACGTATTTAACATTTAGGTTTCGCGTGGCCACCGTCGTCTGTGTAAATCCACAACGCCCTCAAACCTATGCTGACCAAATATTACGTTAAACCGGGTTAAACACTGTTAAACGCGTTCAACGCCGGTCACCGACACATTCCGATGATTACAATAATTTATGCAAACGGCCTCGTTTTCGCTACGTGTGTTAGTATACGACTTTCCTATCCCAAAATTAATAGTATCCCTGATTAAACCCAATGGCGGCGGAACAAGGAGGGGCGCAGGGGCCATTGCCCAACTTTTTGAATTGTGGGGCATGCCCTCCTCCCCTCCTCCAAAATTTCAAGTGGTCATTATAGCAAAATATAAAAATGTCTGGAAAAAAGGGAAATATGAGTTATTGAGGTCTGAAATAGCTTTAGAAATGCCCTTCTCAGAGAACATCTATATTCAAAAATTTCTTTCATGCCGCAAGACGCTCCTCTTACATGATGCTATATAAGAGCCCCTACTTAAAAACGTTCTGACCCAGCCGATTACCCCCCCCCACACCCCCGCTCAGCAGCCACTAACATCCACCAAACTCCCCCTTTAAAAAACCCTGCGTATACGCGCCTTCGAAATGTCCATAGAAATACTACACATTTTGAATAGACTAAAGAAAACTATCATCAATGGTTTGTTTAAAGAAGGGCCTGATAAACTTCCGTTTGTATGACTGTTTTGCAGCATTTATGCTTAAATTTACCCCATAAGACGAAAAAGTAAGGAAAGAAATTATTGAAATACCAATGAAATTATCAATAATTATTCTAATATGTGTTTCTATTACAGATTATTGGAATGGTATTTGCCGTTATACTCTATACGCAGATTAAGAAGGAAGATGCTGCGCCGTAGATTGCAATTAGCAATTATTTTTACAGTGTAAATTGTATAATACTAATTACATCAAGTATATTAACCAAACTGTACGTCGAACGAAATGAAAGTGGAACAAATGGTTTTCTTCACAATACCAGTATCCACATTCCATTACGCATTAAGGATCTCATCTCATTGAAAAAAGACAAGAATAGAACTGATCGGGGTATTGTTTTGGCGGTCTGTAAAATCGTCCAACGGGGGGTGATGCTCATTGCTGCTTTACTGAATCATTCATTTTCAAATGTTGTTGAATTTAATTTAGTTTGATTATAGTTATCAATAGTAATATTTTACAACAAATTACGCATTCATATATCCTAACCCTGATTCCTACAACCATCTGTGCATTGAAATCTGAAATTTAAAAGTACAGGGTGTCCTAAAGTATGGACACTCATGTTTAGTTTTATAAAAAATAGTTGAAACTTGATTTGTAAAGATGAACGGTGGGAAATTTGTTTGACAATTAAATCTACATTTTCAGATATAGTGGCTCCAATCAAACGGTAGCCCTTGGAAACATTAACTGTATTTTGAGTGCAATAGCAATAATTGTAAAATCTTAAACTTTTTACAAATTCTAACATGGATGCGAGAGTATATCTATATACAGGGTGTATCAAAAAAATTAGGACACTTTTTCGTGACGGTGTAATACTTGTTATAATCATTGAACCATGACTAATTTAGTCTCAATGTAAAGCCCAATTAATTATTATGATATCCTGAAAATGTGAGATCAATCCGATGAAAAATAAGAAAACTAGCATAATTTGCGTAAACCATGTCATTTACTGGTTTGTACAATGGGGTTTACATGTATAGACCAGTAAATAACATGGTTTACGTTTCAATACGTTACAATAATTATAAACATAGAAAATAATTTATCAGTCAATAGCAAAGATTAGTTTGGTAATCCATTTAATTTTGGCACAAATCAATACTGGCTAAATAATCCACATATCAGATGCATGCATATTCTGTGTAAATTAAAAAAGTTCTCGAACCCACTGTAGATGGTTCATTACCATGATATTGGCATAAATAGTGTGCGCGTTTATGTTACTCTACTGTTACTGTGTGAATGACCATTGTACATACTACAAAATAGATTGCCTTGCCTAATAGATCACAATTTCCTTAATTAATGATGGATTTTTCTCATCTCTTCAGGATTTTATCTTTATCGGTTGTACTTTACATTGAAATAAAAATTGGTCATGCTTCAGTGATTTAACAAGGATTTAAACCATCATCAAAAAGTGTCCTAATTTTTTTGATACACCCTGTATGATCTAAATAGGAAATTGGTTACACACTCTATTTGATCAATTTAGCAATGGACGTTTGTACATATTCAGCTAAAAGTTAATAAAATACAGAGGTTATAATCATAGTACCAGAATACGGAGTGGTACGTAAACCCTGGATATATAACAAGCAAAGAAAAAATTAAAAACGTCCTTGATTGTGATGTCACTATTTTATTTATTATTTATTTCACCCCTCATTCTAGCTTCCATTAGTGATATGGAATATGTAGTGGATATTTCATCATCTAAATAATAAAATATAAAAATAGAATTGATACAAAGGTAACATCTATTCCGATCAGGCGACTCTCCATCTTTCGGTACAAAACATGAAAGTACTGTCTTCAATGTACAAATCAAGGTTATATAATATAATCCTACCTAAATGGAATAGCTGCCAGATGTTTGATATGATGTGGCCTATGTGTGGGGATGTTTAGACACGACCTAAATGTAACCTCAAGCAGCTATTGCAGGTGTGATATTTTTGCATCGTCTTTAACACTTTCCACTAGTTTTACCATATTTTACAAAACAGAATTTTCAGAAACCTTTCCCAACTTTCAGGGTATACCTCAAGGATAACTGGACCAACACTAGGCATGTGTGTACTTATTTCTTTGCATTTCTTATGGTGATTCTAATTATGGTAAGGACATTAAAAAAAATTGACATTTTTGAAACAATTTGGAATGTCGTCTGCAGCTGCCTGCCGCGTGGAAAGTGTTAACATTGTGATGTGAAAGGTCTCTCTGTAATAGCTGCTATGTGATATATACATATGGTACTGTATGGTGTACCCTTATTCAATCTGATGGGGGAGCCATTACACATAGGGCCTTATCATAGCACTAACCTTTTAAATGTTGTGCAGTCCAAGCTATTGTAAGAAGAGAGTGCATTCGTCAAACAATACCAATGTTACAAATGTATAAATGCATTGTCCCTTTCCATTTCCTTATTGAAGGAAATGGAAAGTGACAATGCAAGAGTTACTCCTACAGTAAATCTAAAAACACATCCACATATTCAGTATACGTAAGTGTTTCAAAGGTTGATGTAAACAAAAAAATCAATGTACATTATTCCGATGTATTTTCTAGTTTGGTTTGTCTCTACTTTCATGAAATTTGTTAAGAACGTAAACAAAAGTTAGTAGCTGAAAACAATGGTTAAATGTTGTCATTGTCAATACCATGATAAACTGAACAATGATAAAGACATCAAAAATAAAATTCTGATTTATACAGACGACTTCTTGTTTGAGTGTATGAAAGAATTCCTCAAAATTAATAACAGAAGAGTACCTTTCAGTTTTTGTTGGAAAATTCCAATGGAAGAAAATCATTTACCAAATGGGGTTTGACAACCAATCTGTTTTCTTCCCCAAGTGATTGATTCAGAGCCAGTGTTCCAGGTTGTTTTCAGATGCATACGTTAGGGGTCGTCCAAAATTATCGCAATTTTCACTTACGTACAGAGCATACGTAACTTTTTACCCCCTCGAGTTACGTACGCAATAAATGGCGAAATTTTATTTTGTACTTTAAAAAAAAAAAAAAACCTCTCAAGATCGCCATTTATGTTACGTACGGTTGGGGTATATTTCGACCCCCTCCTACGTACGCTTTGTACGTAACTAAAAAATGGCGAAAATTATGGACGACCCCTTAAATGATGCCCTGAAATAGAGAACACGTTTAGCTATTATAGTTCTGATTATAATTATTCCTGTTAATGGGTGCATTTAGTATTTGGATGGTCAGATAATGGCCACTTTTACCAGAAAACTTGATGTCTAGTGCTGTCATAGGTGCAACACAACGAAGAGTTCATCAATGGCTGATTTGGTTGTTAACCTCATGGGTTATATTAATACATGCAGATAAATGCGGGGAAAGAAAGATGCAGATAAAAGCTGGGGGAAAGGAAGATGGTAAAATACACTCAAAATTACATTTGTTGCACCAAAGGATTTATCATTCATAATTATCAAGAATGAGTCCCTCCCCACCACATGTGATTGAGCTTGATCCAGTCCTGGCAGGGAGAGAATCTATATGATACAAAATATGGTGTTTTGATGTACAAGAATTAATTTCAATGAACTGAAATTTGTGGCCAATAAAAATGTGGCATTTCAAGATGTTTTTTAGTTGAATAGTTATCAGATGTACATTGTGTTACTCCTTGTTTACAATTGAACAGTCATTAATTAATGGAGGAAGATTTGTAATTCCGGTGTAGCAGGAGACATAGTCCCCTGGAGCCATAGTCCGCCCTGTAAAGTAAAGTACAGGTTGGCATAGGGCACTCATCTCTACACTAGTTTCACGCTTCATTCCGTGTATGTCTATGGAGGTCGGATAGCTCCAGGGGGACCATGGCTCATTTCACACCAGGTTAACCCAGTATGTGGCACATTAATTTGAATAGTGCTAAAAAGTAACACTAGGAAATCTTTGAGATGTGTGTGAATACTGTCATAACTCTGTGCTATCTGAACAAGCCACCTAGGTATCTGGATGAATGGGTCTGTAGTGACAACCACAATTTGCGGGACAAAGGATGTGACTAGCTGTGAAGAATGAAAGTCTTTGCTATCTTTACACACACATTTTCAGTGCGTAATCACACACAAATCAATGATTTCCTATACCTAGTGTAACTTTGCTGTTGTTACGCGCGGTCATTGAAACCGCCATAACTTAATAAGTATCCATTCGATTTTGTTGAAACCGCCATAACTTAATAAGTATCCATTCGATTTTGTTGAATGAGGTATCAAACTGCGGAGAAGAAATTTGCTCATTTAATGTATATCTCAAATTTGTGGTACCGATTACCTATTTTGAATTAGCCAACCTCAAAGCACCTGGTCCGGGACTTTTGTTGCTAGGTGTATCTGGTTTATATACCAATAACTGAGGCTCCAACTTAAAAATATCAAATTATGGAGTGATTTCCCTCTTTAAATTGAGATATTGTTTGCAAAGATATGGGTTAATAATTAAGAATGCTACATCTAAAAGATGAGACAAAGTATGATTTTCATTTTTGCACTAAGGTTTTGAATATGCAGGATAGTGTGATAGGTATGTGTATTGGATGCATTGATCAATTGAAGCATCCCAATACTCATCCTACTATCTACTGGTGAGTTGCTGCTACCAGTTAATCAATAATCTGCATATTGCTACACCAAGGCTGTGTGATGAAAAACCAATGCAAAAATGAAAAACTTGCTTTGTTTTGGGTTTTGACATTTAGTTTTGTTAATATTCCGTCAATCTTCATGTGCAGTGTCTCTAATTCAAGAGAGGAAATTTCTTCTTAATTGTATGATTTGATATTTTTACCTAAGAGCTATAGTTTTGAAGTTAGGAGCATATCAATTACCTTGCTAGGTTACTTTTTCTGAGCACTGTATAATGATTTTCATGGCTACTAGTTGAACAATGAATGTGAAATATTACCACAATGTCAGTGCTGGAAATACTCCATTTATTGCATCATGTAAATATTACATTATGTATTATATCATGATAGGCCTGATTTCAACCATGTGATAGTTTTTACTATCATTATGGCTGGAAAAAATAATGCGATATCATGATATAAAACAAATATTGAATGCCTTTTGTTTGTGCAATAGTAAAACTATATCACTCGGTTCAATTTGGATTGTTCCATCACACTCGGCTGCGCCTCGTGTAATGGAAAAATCCAAATTTGACCTCGTGATATAGTTTTTACTATCACACTCTCAGGCATTAAATATTTGTATACCATTGCAATCATACTCTTACATTATTTTCTTTCACATGATTATTAAGGTAAGTTAAACATGCATGCCTACCTAATACACTTGAGGCATGAAAATCATATTTAATTTTTAACCTTAACTCGCCTAGCTATGTTTTTATGTGGATCATGACAAAGTATGCATTTTTTACCCAACAAAATGTCGGATTCGACCCGGACCATCCAAGCTCGGACGATAGCGTTATCTAATCAATGCCCTAGCATGCACATAGAGGCAGTCACAGGCCGTAGTGAATCATGTGCTCAGGTGAGTTAGGGTTAAGGCAAAGCTAAAATGGTTTTGAAACATTTGTATTCTCTAATGATATATTACCATATAAGGACATACATGATACTGTAAGCCATTCTTCCTATTATTTTACTAACAAAAAGGATGAAATTGAAAAGTGATACACAAATATCACAGAATATACAACCATCATTTGCAATGACTCTGACCTACATGTACATTTGCTGATAGTCACACTGCTGTGTGTTCTCCATATTCAAGGCAAAATGTCCATTCATTAAACAAAATGCAATACATACTTACACTAAGCACAATAGGTAATATAATAAATTAATAAAATATATATATTATAGGTAGATATTCTGATTGCTGGCCCAATTTTCAACTTAACGTTTTCTATTTTATATGAAAGGTCATCCTTAAAATTGACGGATTCCAAAGTTGAAGTTGCATTACTGATTACTCCAATGGTTCTTATTTTAGAAGCTCAATGTCACAAGAAATTTGCCCATTGAGTAGCACACAAACACCTTTGGCAGAAATTCACCACATTTTAGCCTATTATTTCTAAATGGAACATTTATGGCCCCTAAGATTTTACAGACATAATGAGAAAAATGTGGGGATTCTTCTGGTATCAAAATATCTTGATGTGAAAAAAAATCATAGCCCCAAAAAAGTGATCAGAACAAACACCTTTAATCTCATTGGCATGAAACTCGGAGTAACGACTCCTTTTCCGGAAGGTCTAAACTTTGAATTTATATCATTTAGTTAACATGACTCCCAATGCATACAAATATTAAATTCAACTTTAATATGTTTACGGTAGATTTCTAAATCATTGTCTCAAAATCATTGCATTGTTTGTATCTTACTTTGACACCTTCGCCATCTATCTGGTATATGGTATCAGATAATGTCACATCCAACATCCTTTACCTGGCCAAAGCCAACAATAATCTGGATAAAACACAACAATTGCTTTAACTATAGTCAAATTAATAATTGAATGAACAACATTCACGCAGCACAAAGATGATCTCGCCCAAAATTATCACGCTTATAGTTGTGCGTGCTTCCCCCAATGTACACAATGCTTCAATGTGTTCGTTCAATGTACACAATGCTTCAATGTGTTCGTTCAATTTGAAATCCGACTATAGCAATTTTCTTAAAACCTAATGAATAAAAGTGATCAATTACTTGTAAATGCATCGATAATCAGTTGCTTTATTTTGTATGTAAATAAATATTAAAGTGATTAACAATTACATTAACCTGAGCTAACACAAGTAAAAGCAATTAATTATGACCGACCGCTATTGCTATAGTTATACTCTAAAGCAAGTGCTAATCCATTCAGGCAAAAGGTATTTATTCAAGTAAAGGGTTATTTATACATTTTACGCAATTGCTTGAGCCTGATTTTTTGTGTGTTGATTTATTCCGCCAAATTCATCTGTCCATCCCAACAAGTGATTACAGTCCTTTCATTGTCAAACCAATAAATATTTACCAACTGAAATATTTGAAGGTTTGACAGTTGCATCCTTCATGTTAAATAAAAAACAACACCAGTTGGTTAGCCATAACCTAAACAAATGATGGGTGCTTGATTGTTGGAATCCGAAAAAGATCCAATTTGTCTTTTAGTTTATTATGTTTCAGTACGTCCAAGCACACAAAATCACTAGATATAAGCAAATAAAAGTGTAAATCAAAGGGTATTTGAATGTATTGAGTCTTTTGGAATTCAGAGGGCAACCTATTAAGTTGGGAGGGGAGGTCTTGAATATATATTGAAAAAAAAAAAAATGAATGAAGATTCCTTTCCGAAATATTTTCCTAAGTTCTATAAAGATACAGCCACATACATGAAAATATAGGGAGATATCAACCTGTATGTACCAAAATCATCACTATTGTGTCCTCAGAGGTCAAAAGAGCATCTCTCTACAACACAGCAAAAATGCTGTTTGACAGTTTTAAACATTTATGTTCTCCAAGTACTCGGCTTAAACAAGTTTTGCGTATTTGAACATTTGTTTGAGTAGAGTACTTGAACAACAGGAGTTGTTTAAAGTTTTAAACAGCGTTTTTACATTGTATGTAACATTTCATTGAACAGATGACAGAGTTGTTCTTTTGGGCACGAAATACTGGTAAATTTGGCACATTTTGAATGAGACCCTCCCACATTCACAAGCAGGTGGCTAAGTACTGACACAAGTGATTGCTACAAATGAGGTATTGATTGAAAGAGGAACACATCAGCTTTTCATTGATATGAAACACAATATGAATATATCACGAAAAAAAATTGAAAAATTGGCGATTGAAAACAAATTGCCGAACTTTTTTTGAGCAGTTTAGTTCTTCCATGCTGCAATAGGACAAGTGTATCAGACTACCAGCACTACTGAAATTTGTAAACAACCTCTTCTGTTGCAAATTTGTTTAAAATAACCTCTCACTACATTGCATATATGCAATATGTTGGTAATTTCCTCCACAAGCACCATGATTGTTTTTCCTGTATAGAGGATAACAGTGTTGTACAAGATTACACAGCCATTGTCTATATGCCCGGCATCAGGGTTACTCTGCTGCCAGTACCTATAATTGCACTGTATACCTAGTACCTGTATGGGTATTAAAGAGCCAGTGAAGTACAACCAAAGTAGTGGCAAATTATCAGTAACTCTGCTACTGTGCGGCTCCTATGGTTTGTACTGCACATATTGTACAGTTCTCATACAGGTACTAAGCATACAATACCTGTACATAATACATATGTACTGGCTGCAGAATTACCATGATGCAGGGCATAACAAAATGGATGTGTAGTTTTATATCAAATCAGTTAGTGTATAACCTTTTTGTCAGTCATTGTCCCACATTATGCACAAAGGTCAGTATCCAATTCAAGGAATCAAATACCGTACTGAATATGGACATAATAGTAGACAATAGACATACATCCACCTCAAATTAAATTAAGAAGTTGGTCCAGAGGCAGCAAAGAGCTTATGATAGAAATGCAGGATAGGACAACCTGGGTAGCAATGTAAGTAGTCAACAACAGATTGCTAAGAAAACTAGAACTACAACATAGACATTAAACCTGAGTAAATTCATGGGCATAATAGTTTGTTTCTTGCTGGCAATGGTAGCAGATCTTTCCTACGTCTAAGGCTGACCCTGAGTCCATACTCTGACTCTGGGGTATCACAAGCAAGTATTCTACCAGATACTGTACTGGTGTTAGGTTCACGTAAGAGTCTATGTGACACACGTTCTGTAATAAGACCTACTTCATGATCCAGATTTGAAGGACTCATTAATACTCTATCACTGTCATTACCTGTTTCACGATTACTCAATGTTTTATCAGTAGTTTGTTTTGGATAACGTAATCTTGTTCTAGACTTCCTCTTAAATTTTGGTGAACATGACGAGTCATCACTGCTATGCTGCTTTGTAATTCTAAAAGATCGTCTTAATCCATTTATATTTTCTTTGGGGTCGTCAACATCTTCAGGTACATGTACCTCCTCCTGATTGCTATGGATACCACCTAATCTATCATGTGCTACTTGTTCATCACCACGATGACCATTGGGTTTACCATGTCGTACATTCAATTCATCAGGATCTAACGATTGATTTACACTGCAGTTCATAGGCCTGCCTCCATAGCATTTTGCAACAGTCCGTTTTGATTTGATATTTTGTCTGTCCGCCTGTTTTTTTGACCTTGCACATGGTCTAGTGTTTTCATTTGATGACTCTTGCTGTTTTGTGTCTTTATCACCAATAAACATCAAAGCAGTGAATCCTTTTGGACGTGCCGATGAAACCTGTAATAAATAAAAGAGAATAAATACAATTCAGGATAGTGGACAACTTTAAAGTTAGATGTCCTAACCACTGATGCACCAATATAACAGGTCAGTTTATATCCAAGCATGATTTTAAATTAGTACTGGTCATCTGGTATCCAAATATACTGGGGTTAATTACTTCTCAATTTTAAAGGTCATCAATATATAATGCAAGATAACTTTGTCATTGCATACCTTCAATAAACAAGTTAGGATATTCAATTCAATTTTTCTGCACATAAAGGGTTCAAAAGAAGTACACCCACCCTAAAATTAGGTCACGTTTGTCTGCATAACTCCACACACAGTTAGATGTTTTGAGACATTGAAATACTTATGAAAAGGTAAAACGCTTGGCTACCCATAAACAGTTTCTCCTTTTCAATATCATGTTCATTTTTCCCAAAATAGTCACATTTCCCCAAAATGATGTTTTCAGAAAAAGTGGCACTTTTCAAGATCCCATACAAGTTTGTTTGCATAACTCAACACAGAATTGGACGTTTTGAGAGATTGAAACACTTATGAAAAGGGAAAACTCTTGGCTACCCACTCAAATTTTCCCTTGTCAATATCATGCTTACTTAGCCACATTTCCCTAAAATGATGTTTTCCGAAAAAGTGGCAATTTTTCAACAAGGAAGTTAATGACTATTCATGCATGAAACGATTATTTTATTTTTCATTTCAAATAGAGAGCTTTGAAAATAAAGACACTTGAAATGAATTTTAAAAACCTTGGAGACAGGTTTTGTAACTTAATTGTGTAGGATCTTGCAAAAGTATCACTTTCTGAAAACATCATTTTGGGTAATATGACTAGTGAAAAGGGGAAACTTTCTATGAGTAGCCAAGCATTTTCCCTTTTCATAAGTGTTTTAATTTTTCACAACGTATAATTGTGTGTGGAGTTATGCAAACAAACATGATCTAATTTTAGGAGGGGCGGAGACTTACTCTTGTGAACCCTTTATATTGATGTGTGAATTAACTTTTATTGTATCCTTCTATCCACTCTTCCATCCTCAAAACAAAATAATTGGTTCCATTATATGTCAGCTAAATATTCTTGATGTACAAATCACCATGTAAATGATGCTCTGTCCATTCCATGAACTCCAGCGGCACACTTTTCTGGCAGGCATCAATGGATTTGCTTATTAGATTTCATCCAGAAATTGTCTGAACCATAATATTTATTTTGTACCACATGAACATGATGTTAAGTGCAGGAATAATGTGTCTTAGATCACACAATCTTTTACAAATGCTAATGCATAAAGAGTCATTTGGAGTAATTAAAGAATTGGCACATTATCCATGCACTTGAACTAATACATACCTGGTTAGAGCCACCTGGTAATGCATCTTTCCTGACGAGTGGTCTTTGGCTGGTAGTGGATGGACCAGAACAAGCTGCTCTGTTTCTTGTATTCCTTCGTTTTCTTCTTGGAGCAGAGTCCTTATTGTTTGGATTAAATTGGGGAGAAACCTGAAAAAAATTGACATTGAGAATAGAAAGTTAATTGTCATTACTCCACTCTGTTAAACAATACAATTTGTATCTGTAGGCCTATAGTAGATCATGAAAATATCAATAGCGGTAAGAACATGAAAATATCAATAGCGGTAAGAGGGTCACATATAGACTATAGTGGCACTAAGGTTCTAGAATGTCTTTGCTAAATTATTTGTCAATGTTCAATATGTGTCTAGATGACAAGATCTTGAAGGTCTTAAGAAATTGGTATGAGTCCACGTATCTCATTGTAGATTGTAAGTACACAAAAAAGGGTTTTGTTTGCGATATGTAAAGTGCTTTCCATTCCATTAAATAAACAAGGGTGATACTACAGTCCTGGTCTATATGAATACACTTCTCAAATAAAAGAGTTAACATCAAAAGGTGTTATTTATACACTCATCAAAAGAAGCTCCTTGCCACTCATTGAAGTTCAAATATTTCACATAAATATTTAATTTAAATTAAACAATTGCATGTCAAAATAAGCAGACAATAATTCTCTATCAATCATGTCTGTATGAAATTAAGATGTACGCATTCATGCATGGCTGAGCACATTCATTAAGCAATGGTAAGGTGCGTAAAAGGAAATTGGAAGAAATGAGCGTTTACAGTCATTTGAATGGAGGGATTATCCAATTTTGTGCAATCTTCTTGCCATTGTCAAGTGAATGGGATATGCCATGCATGAGTGATCATGTCTAAATTCCATGTTAAGCTGTTAGAGGATTACTTTCTGCTTATTTTGATATACAATTATATATATATAATTATATATATTCTATTAAATATTAATTTAATTTAAGTGGCAAGGAACTTCTTTTGACGAGTGTATATTGAATATATTCATCAAACTCTCTGCAATAATGTCACAGTCACAGTGTGTTTCAATGATTCGTACTGTACAATGATTGGATTTATATAGCAGGAAGAGTATATGACTTTGCTAGAACATAGATAATTGGTTTCATTTTCAAAGAAAAGGAGCAGGGTGTCTATTCTTCTGACCCATTGGCATTCCTGGCAAAGAAAGCAATAGAATCTTACCCATCCTAGATCAAATTCGTCATCTATTTGCACTGTGTCAGCAGTAACAGGGTGATCAGCACCAACAACAGGACTACAATATGCTTTGGAGGCATTCAGGGGGCTCTCTGTGAAAATCAGACTGCGCCTCTTGCTATTTGCTCTGGTTCTCCGAGGCATTGCTATTAAATAGAAAGAAAAAAAGAAAATCAGTTATTTAGATGATCCTATTGTGCAAAGAGAGAGCCATCACTCTTGCATATTCTTATGCAATGCTAATATTCTACATTACAAAGATGAGGGCAGTCAGAATTGTTTAATCATCTGATTTGATCACAGTATGGATTCCATGGTAACATATTTTCTTCAACTTCTAACAAAAATTTAATGCATCATTTATAAACCGCCAACTTTTTAGATGTTAAGTTTATTGCCCAATCCTTTTCGTCATGATACATACATGTAAATGACCTACTCGACATTGTTTCATCCACCACCAAAATGCACCATTATAAAGATTGATAAATGTTTGCATAAACTATTTTGATTTGTTTTAAATATATTTTTAATTTCAAGTTAAAAAGATTATAACTTTATTTCTTATGCATGTGATATGGTAAACAAAGATGTTTTATATGTATGTATGATGGAAATAATGACACAAATGTTTTGAATGCATTTCAAAATCTTTAATACACAGATTTATCATTTTGCAATACCTCATCACATGCCTATGAACCACAAATATAATTTTTCTGACTTGAATTTGCAATTATATATATTTTTATTATTATTTTATTGTTATGTCATTTAACAGGCAACACTTCTCTTCCCATATTAACTGATAATTTACTGAATTTAGGTATTTTTCAATGTGTGTGCAATTGAAATCTAACCAGACTTAACCTCTACCGATGGCCCTACTTTGTACCTTGGGGCTAGGCTGTTGACCAAGTTTTGGTGGTTATAACTTACTTTTTGTCTGTCAGTGTCAATGTCATAAGCACAAATATAATAAATAAATACAAAGTAAGTTAGTACTTAAGGTACCAGAGTCGGCTATATAGAGGGCAGGCTTTACAGCAAAATTTACCCCTTGAGCTCTTGTTTATAGAGCACAATTTTGGAACAAGGTCAAATGTTACCAGACATCACATTACGCAATATCTGTGAGCATGCTATGGGCCACTCCACTGTAACCAGTAGGGGAGATCATACATACACATGCAGTTAGTAACCATGGAAATAGGCATATCACATTGCATGTATGCCTGCCTACCCACTGCTGTGCTGGGGAATGGTCTGATGAGTCTAATAGTTTCATAAACTGACATGTAGAACTTGTATAATTAATACACTTCAATACAACATTGATATGTATTTTCAAATTAAAAGCTTTAATAAATAACTGATATTTTAAAGAAATGCATTGAAAATGTTTGTTGGACACTGCACTAGACACCAGAAAGAAACCTTTCCATGTTATACTTATCACAACTTTGTCACTTCTCGTTTTTTATTTTTACAAATCGAATAAATATATAATTCTTTAATATTTTGTTTATTTATCAATAAAACACAACAGCAATGTTTTGAAGTTTTAATCAATATTTTTCTTATAATACTTGGTACCAGTATTGTCTAAATTTAAAATCATTATTTTCAAATCATTGAAATGTATTAAATATTTTCAAATTAATTAATCTTGTATGTATTTAAAATTATAATCTATTTTGATTTTATTTACATGAATATGAGTCTCCTCACTATGAGACTATGAGGAGAATGTCCCTTGTCCATGTCTACTAAAACCTGATTTCCAGAACAAAAAAGTGCATTGTATAATTCATTGCGTGAACGAACTGTGTTACCAAATTAACCTACTTACCATGATGCAGGAGTCTTATTTGTGAAAATCTTGAACACAGATTAAATATTATTCCCGACAAGACGGCAGCTAACCTGTTACATGGATAAGCTCTATGTCTTGCTACATGTAGATGTTCCGTAACCCATGTGCGCATGCTCATAACCATCAAAATGGTTATAGTTACTAGTAGTACACAGTTAATTCCATACGGGACAGGATATAGAATACAGAGCAATATTATTGACATTTGGCTAAAGATACCAATTAATTGGGTAGGTCGAGATTAAACTTTGATACTGACGAGTCGTGAACATACAAGGACTCGGATCGAACCTGCATTGTATAGAGAGACATATTGAATCTCATAGAAATAATCATCGTTCTGGTGGCTTATTTTCAAAATTATGCACTTGACGTCTCATGAAATATGTGCGAAATCATGTTAAAGGTTAATCGTCATCAATAGTCCCAGGGTTTTGGATGTATCGTGCATTGTAATCTCTAGTTTGTTCTAGTTCCAAAGCCATGCACATAGACCATCTGTTGAATATCCAGTCGGCTTCCTAATGCTCCTCATTATTGGATCATAAGCAAATTTCTGCCTGAAAAGAGATCAAATAAAGAATAATCATTAAAATAGTTCACTGATGTCAATTTGTTATGAATATTCAACTTTTTTTCAAGACTATTTTTCATAACTTAATAAACCTTCCCTGCTAACTAAATCTTCGGAAGTGATGGATTCATGCAAAAACAATTGCTGGTAGGGCCTACCGCTACCGTAAATGCTCTGTTTGGAAGGTTCTATTCATGTCAATCCATAGTTAGGCCAGACAGAGAGATGTTATTAGAATACTATGAAACACCTCCCTGGTTAGGCCTACCACCAATTCAATGATCAATCATCATCAGATTAGAATCATGGTGCTTTTTCATTTTAGTAGGTCTCAGTCATTCCATTCCCAATCCAACAAATGCCTAGTGGATAGTTACCATGATGATACCACGTTTTATTAAAAATTTCCCTAACAAACATTAGCAAATAATATAATTTCTGTGTCACGCCAAGGAGTTACTAACTCCTTGGTCGTCACTGACACTGACTTTATACTATTTACAATCGGAACGGGGTCTTACCTGTCAAATTATGTGTACTTGAATTCTTGAGGCACAAGGTACCGTGTACTTTTCTTGAATTTTACCGAGATGTTCCCATCACATTCATTTGCTGTTGTACTGAAAACTTGCTGTCTTCTTTTCTTCACTGAAATCTGCCGCTATTACTTAATTATTCCTGTAATTTGTGCCAAAATAATGCCATACTGCAAGATGTATTCCACCTGAGTCAACCATGAAGTAAAAGTATGTTGTAAACACTCCATGACTCCATTGCCATAGGCATGCATGTACATTTTTGGTTGGCTGGCTAAGATAGTCGATAAAAGTAGATTACATTTCACTGCTCAGCTGATTTCTTCTAGCCCTCTCAATTCCGGGCCCAATTCATAACAAAAGAAGCCCTCGATTTGTCTTTAAAAGAGAACAGTGGCATATAAACATCCTTTAAAAGTAGCCTAGCGGGCTTCATAAGTAGCCCAAAAAAGACTACAAATTTGGTAACAGTCCGACCCAACAAAGTCTGTCCCCCTTCCAAAAATGAAGTGGTCCTTGTTATGATTTCAATAAACAGCTGTCCCAGCTGTCATGCCATTGTTTCCATGCAAATTGGTGTTAAGCTCTTTTCAAGCAACTTGGGGGCTTTGTTTACATCAAAATGAGTATTTGATCAAGGAAGATGGTTCAGAAATCTTGGCAGTGAGTCAATTTTATAGGCTTGGAGGGTATACATTTTATTTCAATATGGAGCACAGAAATATTATACACATCTGGGTGAAAAGAATATTCATTTTGGACATGGAATAGCGATAATCTTGGGACTTTTTGGGCCAAGTTTAAAAACAAATATGTTTGCAAAATGTTGGTAGGATTCTGAGGATATTTTACAAGAGTTTGAGGATGATATGATTTAATAGTAAAACTGATGCTTGTTAGGAATGTCCCAAGCTACACATCAATGTTTAAAGTATGCTGATAGGTGGTGGCGTTTTTCTGTAGTCAAATGTGTAAACAAATTTGGTAAAATAATCAGTTTCGGGAAAAAATAGATAAAATAAAGAATATGGGTGTGAATTTAAATGAAACAAAAACTCTATATTGTGTGTATGAACTTGTTATTTAACTCCTGAATACTAGAAAATAATCAGAATTACCTAAGTAGAGAAATACGATTTTTAAGGTAATTTTGCACTTTTTCATAACAATTGATGACGTCATCGTGACGTCACGAACAATACGTCAAATGAAGCGTAATCCCATATATAGTTCATGGTATGAATATCAAATGGATAGGTTATGTTGGGGGGAAATTGTGGACATTTCAAATAGCCGACTCTGGTACCTTAAGGGAAGTGTCAACCCTAATATTTTGATGATCAACTTTTGCTTCTAAGTTTGAGAATATTGAATAAAAGTACATAAAAGTATACATTTTTACAAAGGAAATTTGATAAGGAATCCGATGGTGATATCAATGTGATACCAAATAAACTAAATTTTGAGAAATGAACCAAAAAGAGATTTTTTTACCCCAAAATTTTCAGACAGCATAACTAAAAAATAAAAAATGGTAATTTGTTCTAATATACATTTTTGTAAACAGGACAATTATGTCTAGGAGGCAATTTTTTCTTTTACCAAAATAAGGCTTGGTTTTGGAAATATTGCTAAAAACATCGGAAAAGTGTAAAAGTCGTGTTTTTTTGCATACGTTTCGCTAGAAATGGATGCATATCTCGAGTTTAAAATCCATAATCGAAAAAATAAAAAATTGCCTCCTAGCGCTGAAAGTCCTCTACACAATGGTAGTAAGAGCTTATCTGATAGTTTGATATATTTTTAGTTATGTTGTCTGAAAATTCGTAAAATTCCTTCAAATTTGAACTTCTAGAAAACATCGATTTAGTAAAAATATTGACATTTTCCACTATTTAAAGCTAAATGTTCACGGAATACAGGGGCGTGTGACCTAAAAAGCGAGTATACTATTATGAACAATCATAATAAACTATCAGATTCAATTTATATTGTCACAATGTGAAGAAATTGGAAGAAAACTGAAATTTAAATGATCGTAAGATCACGAAGATTGGCCTTTGTTTACATTTTTAGACAGTGTTTTGCGCTCTTTTGTTTTTCGCGTCTACGTCGCGGATATTAAGCGGCGCGTCTAGTATTACGCGCGGGAAGTTTTAGCGCGCGACGCAATGATCGAACAGCTGTCGCAGCATTTGAAAAGCGCGGAACTCCGCTTAAATTCCCGCCAAATAACCATGCTCCTTTTCCTGACTCAAACTTACCAAAACAACAATTTAAAATCACCCAAAAGAACGGGAAATAATCGCTTCCGATTAGTAACTTATGATGGTAATGATAGAATACATATAAAAGTATTAAATAATAGAGAAATATGAAATTCAATTTTTGAAACAAGTGCCGGGTTGACACTGCCCTTAAGTAGGCTATTTATACCTTATTTGTGCATAAATATTAGGTTTAAAATAAATTCCAGAAATCTGCATATTTAATGAATAATGGTCAAATTACGGATTACCAAAAATGTTGACACTGAATCATGTTGTTAAGCTTGAATAAATCAACATTGAAATTATCGCTCGGACCTCGCAAAA
This sequence comes from Ophiura sarsii, assembly GCA_035610835.1. NCBI lineage: Eukaryota > Metazoa > Echinodermata > Ophiuroidea > Amphilepidida > Ophiuridae > Ophiura > Ophiura sarsii. Next base: position 80,481,200 of record CM069442.1, on the reverse strand, counting down.
ATTTGCTAATTTAAACCATTTTTGTAGCCATCCTGTTTTAAGCTTGAACCTGTTAGCCTGTTTAATAAAGTTTAAGCTTGAATAATTTTAATTTAACATGGAAACTAATTCGCGTGAGATTTACTTTTTCACTTTTTTTTCTATTTTTACGTCTCCCTCCCCTCCCCCTCTCATTCCCTCCTCCCCTCTCTCTTTCTCGCTCTCCTTTTTTTTTACAGGGCCGCCCCCGCGCCTGGTAGTGGTAGTGGTAGTGCAGTGGTACACTTTTTTACACAGTGAGCATGGTACATATGTGGATAAGACGCCGATCTCACGATGCAAAGGTTGTGAGTTCGAGCCCCACTTCGGCCAACTTGTTTGTATCCTTGGGCAAGGTACTTAGTCTCAATTGCCTCGTGGTTCAGAAGTCACGTAGAAATGGTGGTCTCGTGCATCGGACGAGCAAAAGTCGAGCACGTTAAAATGTCACAGATTCCTTCGTAAAGAGTAGGGGATCATCCCGGTCTGTGGCTGTACACACATTGTCCCAAGGAAACTGGGGCCTTGGCGTTAATATCCTGACTTATGGATTCTGCCGAGTATTGATGTAGATGTAGATGTAGATGTATGGTGAGGAATAAAAATGGTAGGTATTCTAAAGCTTACCCTTATTTGGTTTCAAACATGAAAAATAGTGAATTTATTACGCATTTTGTGGCTATATCTTGCCTCACGTCCCGTACGGAATAAACCGTGTAGGCCTATAGCTACAACGTATTTTAATTGGTTTGGGCAATGTCTGGCTAGACGTCCCGTAACTCAAGTGCGCATGCTCAAACCAATCAAGGATACGTTGTAGCTATACGGTTTATTCCGTACGGGACGTGAGGCAAGATATAGCCTTGGTTTGAGCATGCGCACTTGAGTTACGGGACGTCTAGCAAGACATTGCCCATTTTGTATTGGTGGCCATTTTTGCCACTTACTCGGTGGGACAATTTGGCCACCTGCTAGAACTGAGTTGTTTTTAATTTTATAACAATTTTTGTTTTTAACAACAAGACTAGAGTCGAATCAGACCTTCTTTTTACGCTATCCCATTGAATCTGAGTCTAATTTCCGTTATCAATGTCTCAACTTAACAAAACTCACCGGGTAGAAAGCAAACTACACGCGTAAAAAACAGAGAAAAGCATTCAGCCTTTCGTACTCTCTGTGCGCGCCGCCATTTTACATTGAGTTTTCACATACTGTAAAAAAGGCCTAATTTGATTGGACAATAAAATAATCTATTAACCGCTTTTTATGGGATTGGTATTTATATTTGCCCAATCAAAATAGTTGTAACATTCCAAACTGAGAACAAAAACCACTTTTTTGTAATCTCGCGAGTTCTTACGAAGATTACAAAAGCGAGCCATCTGATTGGTCAGTAATTATTAAAGGCCGATATTTAAATTCCTGTCTGCAGATTGCAAATGGCTGACGAGTGACGGCTGATCGTGTATTTTGAACCAAGTTCCTGATATTTAGCGTTTAAATTCGTTTCTGCATTTTGTGTTACATTTCAAAACATGTCTTAAAGTTGTATATGTGTGAGTAAGATATTTTTTAATTATAAAAAATAGTCAATTTAATCGTAAATGAGAAGACTATATATTTTTTATGAGCTTTGACAAATTGACAATTGACAAATCATGAAATTGAAATTCATGAATTGACAATTGAATTTTTAGGCCTATTTTAAAATGATGATTGATCATGTTGATGTAGCATGCATAATAATACTATAATAATAGTCAAATTCATGAAGTATAAATACGGTTTATTCCATCAATCAATTTATCCCCCTAAAAAGCAAAATACAGGATTGCCATTTATTTATTCAATAATGATGGAAATCATCATTTTTACCTGTTTACCTGTCGTCACGGGCACTAAGGGAAGGCTTTTTAGCCTATAACGCCCATCCACTTTTATCATTACTTGACTGCAATAGAGTTAATATACTTAATTTACTTTGCATGAGATTTGCTCCAAAGTAGTGCTTCCCTAGTCCCAATCGGTACCGTGCAAGTGTATCTTTGATACACGGTACCACTAAACTACCCTCCATAGACTCACGACGTCGCGAAATTCACATTGAGTGTCAGCACTGCCGTTTTTTCACCTCAATATTTCCCCCAAAATGAGGATGCTTGATCAAAATTAATGAACTCAATGTATTACTAAGAGTTCTAGGAACAACATGTGAGTGCATTTTGATTGATTTCAATTATATTTGATGTGAAAATCTTGATTTCAAAATGTGATTTTCGCGACGTCATGTGTCTATAGAGGGTGTTGTGGCTATAGTACAGTGAAGCATGAACGATAGTATAGCCACCATTGGGTCTAGTGCTTCCCATGTAATCGTAACTGTTGATGTGTTTGCCGAGGAAGGAATCAATTGCAGACTTAAAACAGTTTGTTGTCTTGGCTTCAACAATATGTCCTGGAAGTCGATTCCACAAGTTGATTATTCGCTGGGAGAAGCAATTCATTTCGCCTTCATTTCATAGCTCTTCTTGTACAGAGAGCTAGGAATTTTAGGATTCATTTCAGAGTTAGGTACGTAACATGGTCTGCGCAAATTTAGCCTGGCAAGCCCAGCGCTTGTGGTGTCGTGGGTTTTGACTCACCTGTCATCACTCATGCCGGCGACGCGGGTTCAATTCCCGGGACGAGGGCAGCGGACATACTTTGATTGGTCCCCCCATTTAACCCCTTCTACCGTTCTTCAATCCAACCCCACTGCTACAATACAGTCCGTCGAGGACTTCCTCTTGTCCAGTGAGGTAGTATTATACTATAGCGCCACCTGCGAGAACCGCCATGCCAAAAGCGAGGGTCCTTTGACTTTGGGTTAAGCTGCTTTGGAAAGTCGAAGCAAGTTTGACATTAGGACCGGTTAGCCAATTAGCGTTGACTTTGCATTCACCCTCAATAATGATTGCATTAAAACCTATTGAATGTAAAGCTCCCGGGACCTGCTGTGACAACTAACCATGCACCACCGCGCGCAAGTATGTTGGAGGTACGCTTGTATTTTTAATTGTTTGAAACACGTTTAAGTGCGACTGCAAGTGACACGCACATGCACACACAGGGCGTTCTCTTGGGAAACATAATCCGACTGGGCGTGGACATGCCATATTTGGATAAAAACAACGTCATTCATTAAATTTGACATTTGGCGGGTCACCGTTTATTATAATGAGCGCGCTGCAGGAGGTATGGACGTAAGTCGAAGGACCCTCGCCTTCGGCTCAGACATGGTTGTTCTCACTGTGGGCGCTCTACCTCACTGGGCGAGGTGGGACTTCTCGACGGCCTACTACAATTCTAGGGATAGGATTTCAACTCTAGCGTGTTGCGGATATTCCGTTTTGATGGAGTAATAATATCCAGATGAGCCACCCTCAGGAAAAATGACATCTCCGTCTTGTTGAGCCGGGCTTTGAATGAATCCACCATCATCAGAGCTGGTGCTGGATCCTGGATGAATTAATGAGATATGGTGAATTCCTAAAGGCTATAGTCTAATTGATAATTGAACGAGGAGCACAAATGCAGCACAAAGATGGTCCAACCCAAAATTATCATGCTAATGGATGGTTGTGCGTGCTAAACGCAATTCGCAACATACACCATTATGCTTCTTCAATGTGTTCGTTCAATATAAATCCGACTATAGTTGAGATTCTGCCCTCCTGAGGATTTGGTCATGTTTTCATGGTATGCATCTGTAGTGTAATCATGTGTCAGAAACTCAGAATACTTTGCAGGTTTTGAGTGTAATTTCAGCGTGTGTTGGGTTTGGGTGCTCCGGTTAGGCCTACACCACAACCTGTTTACTCGTGTTCCTATAATCAAAACAATTCAAATAATTGGGCCATGCCAGCAATTTCACTGGGTAAAATTCTTCACTAAAAAAACCCTAAATTGATGGCCCAAATATGTGGTGGCGTAGTGTTTAGGCTGTAAAACAATGGAATTTCCACTCTTCTTGAAAATAATTAATGAAGGTTGGGCCCCCTAGGTCTAGGCCTATTTCACCCTTTATTTTAGGGTGCATGCGCCTGGTATGTAATGTATCGCAACGGCTAGTGCGCCTGTTGTTTTGGAATGCAGTGCATCGCAAGACCGTGTTCAGCCTCTGGATGAACACGAGCGCTCAGATCATGATGGTATGATCAACCATTTTGTTTATAGGTCTATATAGGTACTAGTATAGACTTGGATTCCGTCCTTTTTCTCGCCACTTTTTTTGCATGCAAGTTCGTCAGTCCCCTCAAGGCCAACCGACGCATGCGCAAAAGATAATGAGGCCGATGGTCAGGGGGCGACGGATACAGTCTACCCCCCCCTCAATATTTGAGTTGTGTTGGTTGAGATTGGCACTGTCGCTTTGGTTCAGTTATGAAGCTAGATTATTTTTCCCCCACCAGTTTGGGGAAAGCCACATTCATGCCACAATTCTATTCTGAGAAATTTGAATAATGTCAATTTTAAATGTTCACAACTTTGTCAACCCCAAATCAACTAGCCAATTTACAATTAGATCAACAGACAGGCCATAATTACTTTCAATTAATTAATTTCAATGCCCTCTCCTTCCAGATTTCAATATCTGCCAAATCCATTTTTTGTTGTTTAACTTGTTGATAATCATCAGATTTTTAATATTTTATCTTGATTTTATATATGCTACTCTTTCAATAGATGCAGATCAAGTTGTATGCAGAATGACAGAAAGAATAGAACTATCAGATGCCATACGTAGTATATTAGGAGATGAAGAGGGAGGAAAAGAAAACTATGAGGTAGGTAGGGTTTGCTAGCTTTATTTATATGAATATTACACATCCATCCAGGAGCTCTGTGATGAACAATCAGAGAAATAAAATTGTGTTCAGCCATTGGGCTTTATCAGGCACCTAACCAGTCAGGAAAATCATGTGACCTACAATATTGCGAATGCTTAATCCTCAATAGAGAAGAAAGGCATCAAAGAAGTAGAAGTGATCTGGGAGAAATGTTAACAAACATTACAGGGCAGTTCAGGGGCCTGGGTTCTAAGCCTTCTTTCACTTGACCTCAGTGGCATGACTAGACGTTATCATTTTTACTAGACTATTCAGCAAACTACAGCGCATTTGCTGCCAAAGAACATTATTCTTTTTGCAATTATTAAAACAATTCATGGACATGTATATGACTATTTCTGGCTATAAATAATGAATTTCATGCAATTTGCTTTCAAAAACGACATAAAATGGGTAAATTCAAATTTTGCAATGTTTCAGCTATAATTATGGCAATTCATATTAAGACGCCTGTTAACATGAACTGGTAGACGGTAGTATTTTTCCTCATTTCATTTGGAGGAGGCATGGGTTCCCAAGCCCAAGTTATTTAGTTTACTTTACAAATTCGGCCAGAATTTGGCCAGAAGCTCCTAATTCGGCCAGAAGCTCCTCAATTCGGAGCGCCACCAACATCTGCTCCCTGCGAAAACCGCAACAAAGTATTCCCTCAGGAGCCAGAATAAATACCAGGAGCCAAAAACAAGAACTGACAGATATTACAACTCAACTATCCCATGTCATTCGTCTTTTATATCAATGTTAACTGTTAATAATATTATGTATGTATATATTTTTTCTATATTTTTACTATGTATGATATGTAACTTGTAAGCCATTGTTATCAGCTGTGCTGTTTTGCTGGCATTTGTATACCATGAATAAATAAATAAATAAATAAATTCTGTGTTAAGGTTGTTCCTACATGTATGGCTATTTTTGTATTTGATATTTTAATAGAGCTTGCTGAGCTCCACAATAATCTGAAATTTAAGATTGATCAGAGGTATGGTTTTCTAGATTAAGGCTGTGAATGCATGGGTAGCTTTGTACCAAAATGACACATAATGGGGTCAATAGAGGTCATTTGGGGACAAATTTGTACTATAAAAAAAAACTTACATTTTTTTTAAACAATTTTAAATTTTTTATTTTTTATTTTTACATTTCAGGTATTCGGGTACCCAATTTGGTACCCGGGTACCCGGAATAGCGGGCGGGTTCCATGGTGTAAGTCACAGCCTTATTCTAGATATGACAATTGTGTTGTCAAAATGAAGCATAATTGAAGCGTTCATTTCTTTTGTTTTTTTGACACCCTAGCCTACCTAGCAAAATAATTAATCTATGCAAAAATGTTTAATTATTTTTTACAAGAAAAGTATAAATGCTACAAAGCTGAAATTTTGGGAGCTTGTTAATTATAGTTTTTAGAATATTTCCTGTGCTGCAGAAGGCTGTAAGACATGTATAATTAATTATACTTAATTATCTATAATAATAAAAATTAGGCTAATTAATGGCATACTTAACTAATTTTTTCAAGTTCATGCACTTTACTAAATGTAGTGCCACTTGGTGTATATGTTGGCTATACGACTCTCCCTAATGCTGCGGGAATCTAATGGAGTTTTCAATGAAAAAAAGAAGAAATTATAGAAATTTTACCTAAGGAGTCAAAAAACCCAATATAAAACAAAAGAAAATGACTGCCCCCTGTTGGCCGAAAAACAATACAAAACAAAAGAATTCAAAATGACTTAAAATGTGTTTTTGACAATAAAATTGTCTTATCTAGAAAACCGTACCTACGATCAATCTCATATTTCAGATTATTGTGGAGATCAGCAAACTCTATTAAAATATCAAATAAAAAAAATTAGCCATAGGAACATAACAGCATTGGATGCAATGTAACACTTGCAACAACAACAAAAATTTCAGTCCATGATTAAAAACTTTCATGTGGGGTAGCTATGTTCACTGTTCAGTACAGACAGTCTGGCTTTATTTAAGATATTTTATGATAAAATGCAGAAAGTTAAATATATAAGAAGCCAAGATCTTTACAATGTTTGCAGTGAGTGAAAATTCATCACAGCTACAGTAAATTTCATAGATATTTTTGTCATGTTCCTCAACAAATATAAAATGCCTGTCTGCCATCTTAGGCTATATTAAAAAAATATTTTGTCTCAAAGAAAAATCGGTGAAACTTTGGGTTTTGTTTTTGTTTTTTGAACCGCCCCCCCCCCCCCCCCCCAAAAAAAGTTTTTTGGTGTTTTTTTCTAAGGCGCACAAATTAACTAACGCACACGGGAGTTTTGAGACAATTTTTTTTTTTAATATAGCCTTATCATGCTATTTTAGCATTTGGTTTACAGATCTTTACATTTTTTGTTTCAGAGTTATGGAATAAGAATGTGAAAACCTTTGGGATGAGGGTTCAAAGTGTTTTGATGCAATTCTACCTCCAACTCTATGTCACGACTGTTGAGGTATTATTACATCTACCAATCACCCGATTCAAATGTTTGTTGAAATGTTATCACACAACTACTGTTGTTTATATTTTGATAGATGGAGAGCCAACCAGAACATTCCACCAGTAATTCCATTATATCAAATACAACATGGGGTGTTCGACACACTCCTGGAAAGGGGATTTCTACAGGGAAGAGGAGAGAGAAACGAGGGAGCACATTTAACGATATAACATCACCTCCAAAGAAACGACGCCACATAAATGAGGTGATCCTTCTGAGAAACCCACGTCGTAAGAGTAAACCATCCCCTGAAGCAAACACAAGAAGCCTGCTCAAAGAATCAGCTACCATCAAACAAGAACGTGGAATAGAGAGGTGCCATCAAAATACATCAACAACCTACAGACCCAATACCCACAATTCAGATGGAGGGACAGATGGTGTAGACTCCAAGGTATATGATCATCACAGATCAGACAGTGGAATTGGAACAAGTCAAGAGCAATTATCAGATGTAGGCAGTGAAGATCCTAATGGTGCTGGTGACATATCTTCCAAGCAGCAAAAGTGGAGTGGAAAAGGTAGGTTTTCTGGTATCCTAATTGATTACAATTTGTTTCCATGTTGGCCTGTGCAGGGTACTCTCTTTGAATGTGTATTTACACTATAAATAAAAACAAATAATTGTCGATCATTTTGCATTACGTCGCAAGACCGCTTTCAACATTTGGATTGGCAATTATTTGTTTTGATTATAATTTTGATTTGACATCCAGCTCTTTGTTTCATCATTCAGGCAACAGTACTATACAAAATGGATTTTTGTGCAAGAAGTTGGACAAATCTAAGTAGCCAATAATGTCCTATTTTACTGTAAGTATAAGCCTAATTGGAAATGCAAGATCAAAGTTTTAATTATTCTATACATACATTGTTTTATATTTTAGGAAAGAGCAGAGATGACAGTTTGACCAATATCACTTGGCTACGTAGGATGTCAGCACCAGACCTAGACCCAACAACCTTACAGAGCACGAAGGTGAGGATAACCAACTTAAGGGAAGTGTCAACCCTATTATTTTGATGATCAACTTTTGCTTCTAAGTTTGAGAATATTGAATAAAAGTACATAAAAGTATACATCTTTAGAAAGGAAATTTGATAAGGAATCCGATGGTGATATCAATGTGATACCAAATCAACTAAATTTTGAGAAATGAACCAAAAAGCAATTTTTTTTACCCCAAATTTTTCAGACAGCATAACTATAAAATAAAAAATGGTAATTTGTTCTAATATACATTTTTGTAAAAAAGACAATTTTGTCTAGGAAGCTTTTTTTTCTTTTTCCAAAATAAAGCTTGGTTTTGGAAATATTGCTAAAAACATCGGAAAAGTGTAAAAGTCATGTTTTTTTGCATACATTTCGCTAGAAATTGATGCATATCTCGAGTTTAAAATCCATATTCGAAAAAATAAAAAATTGCCGCCTAGCGCTGAAAGTCCTCTACACAATGGTAGTAAAGGCTTACCTGATAGTTTGATATATTTTTAGTTATGTTGTCTGAAAATTCGTCAAATTCCGTCAAATTTGAACTTCTAGAAAACATCGATTTAGTAAAAATATTGACATTTTCCACCATTTAAAGCTAAATTTTCACGGAATACAGGGGCGTGTGACCTAATAAGCCAGTATACTATTATGAACAATCATAATATATTATCAGATTCAATTTATATTGTCACAATGTGAAGAAATTGGAAGAAAACTGAAATTTAAATGATCGTAACATTAGCCTTTGTTTACATTTTTAGACATTGTTTTGCGCTCTTTTGTTTTTCGCGTCTACGTCACGGATATTAAGCGGCGCGTCTAGTATTACGCGCGGGAAGTTTCAGCACGCGACGCAATGATCGAACAGCTGTCGCAGCATTTGAAAAGCGCGGAACTCCGCTTAAATTCCCGCCAAATAACCATGCGCCTTTTCCTGACTCAAACTTACCAAAACAACAATTTAAAATCACCCAAAAGAACGGGAAATAATCGCTTCCGATTAGTAACTTATGATGGTAATGATAGAATACATATAAAAGTATTAAATAATAGAGAAATATGAAATTCAATTTTTGAAACAAGTGCCGGGTTGACACTGCCCTTAAGTAGGCCTATAGCACTACTGACAGGTAGAACCAACCAGATAATATCATACTCTTAAACAGACGACAAGCATGACGTGTGGGTCATCAGAAATTTAAAAAGTTGACTAAAGCGTTGGTAGTCCTACCTTTAGGACTACTCTATCTATACTAATACTAGAAAAAATGCTCCCCATCCGAGAACCGACAAACCCGAGAACCGAACTCGTGGAGTAGTCCTACAGTTTTGGAACTAAACCCCCCACTGTGCGTAAAGAGCCAGTCACCGACATGACATCATACATAAATGATACACTCCATATATGGACCATCACATTTATCAACAATGTGGGACTGAACTGTCAACACCTCACGCGCGCGCGCGCGCGCCAGAGCACTATGCAAGGTCATGCTTGGAGTCATCTGCTGGCTGCTGATAGCTAAGGCCAAAAAAATAGGGTAGGTAGGTAGGGATTTTTATTTTTATTTATTTATTTTTTTTTTTTTAGCAGCTGTTTTTGAACAATGTTAAACGAGTTTAAACATTCCCTATTGTTTGTTAGAAGCACCGTCGTATTTCGTTCGAGAAAAAACATTTATTTTTTTCATTTTTTTATTTTTTAGGGTCGGTCGGTTGGTTTTTTTTTTTTTTTTTCACTGAAAAAAAAGAAAAAAGTGTAGGGTCGGGCGTATTTTTAGGGTCGGGCGGGTTACGCCAATATAACCATTTTTTTTTTTTGGCCTAATGTATGTTTGGAATAAGGATTTAATATTAAATTCTGTATTTTGATTTCATCAATACTATTATCATGATTATAGGCCTATGAATGATATTAATTAATGTTTGATCCCAATCATCGCTTGTTGTTATCAGTGGCCTAATTTATTTCATTGGTAGAAAATGCATAATAAATCATTCGGAGTCATTACAAGTTAATTAGACCAACTTCCAGATCACGGATACTTTACAAGCCCCTGGGAAGGGGGTGCTACTGGCACCCCCCCCCCCCCCCCCCCCCCATGGTGTTTTTGAGGGACCCCCTAAGATTTTAAGATTTTTGAAAAAATATACATTGTCAGTCCAATAATAAATTAAGAGGTGCACAACACCCCCTTAGATTTAATATGACCAAAGTCATGTATTCTCACCTCTGACAGTGAGGACGGTGTGTATGGGGGGGGGGGGGGGGGTATAATTCGTGCATGCTCCTATATGGACCTTTTCCCTTAAGAAAACAATTTTCCGAAAAAAGACAACTGGTATAAAACGGGTATTAAACACACCAATTTGATATACCAAAGTCAAGTATTTCTCTCCTCTGACAGTCAGTGGGTGTGTGTGTGTGATGGGTGGGGAGGGGCAGTTATTCGTACATGCTCCTATATGAACCCTTTCCCCTTGAAAACCATTTTCAAAATGACAACACAAATCCGTTAAAATGGTCAATTATGATATGATATTGATATTATGGACCAAACAGTGATGTTAAACATCACTTTATGTTTTTAAAGCTAGCAAAATCTTGCAAAAATCACTAAGATTTTAAGATGTTTGAAAAAATATAGCGCCAGTCCAATATTAGTTAAAAAACTTGATTTTTTTGCGCGCTTCGCGCGTATTAGTTTCAATGTTAATTATTCAAGCATAACAATATGGTTTCAGCAACGTTAACCATTTGTAGTTTAATAAAATGGAGTTTTTGCGCGTATTGATTTTAATGTTAATTATTCAAGCATAACAAGATGGCTTCAGGAACATTTTAGATGAAAAAACGGTTCAAACATTAGTTTCAATGTTTTATTATTCAAGCATAACAAGATGGCTTTAGGAAAGTTTTCTGGACCATTTTATTTAAAAAACTGGACATTCAATATTTAACTATTCAAGCATAACAAGATGGCTTAGGAACTTTTCTGGACCATTTTAGTTAGAAAAACTGCAAATATTTGCGCGCTTCGCGCATAATTATGTTCAGTATTTCATTATTCAATAACAAAATGGCTTTAAGAACGTTTTCTGGACCATTTTCGTTTCAAAAAGTGGAATTTTTTTCGCGCTACGCGCGTAGTAGTTTCAATAATAATTATTCAAGCATAACAAGATGGTTTCAGGAACGTTTTCATGACCAATTTAGTTAAAACACTGGTAATTTTTGCATTTAATTATTAATAACAAGATGGCTTCAGGAACTTTTTCTGGACCATTTTAGTTAGAAAAACTGGACTTTTTTTGCGCGCTTCGCGCATAATTATGTTCAATATTTCATTATTCAATCATATCCAGATGTCTTTAGGAACGTTTTCTGGACCATTTTAGTAAAAAGTGGAAATTTGGGCGCGCTTCGCACGTATTAGTCTCAATGTTAATTATTCAAGCATAGCAAGATGCTTTCAGGAACGTTTTCATGACCATTGTAGTTAAAACACTGGTAATTTTTGCGCCTTTCGTGCGTAAAATTGTGTACAATATTTAATTATTCAAGCATAAACAAGATGGCTTCAGGAACGTTTTCTGGACCATTTCATTTATAAAAATGGATTTTTTTTTGCGCGCTTCGTGCGTTGTAGTTTTTTCATCTTTCATATAGTGTCTCTCGTATTTTAGAGTGTTTATGAACCAAGCCAAAGTTTATTAAAAATAAATGTAAATATTCATATAGCAAGGAAGAGCTTTACTAGGCCATTCAAACTTTTTAAAACCCAACAGCTTTATGGGGCTTTGCCCCCTGAACCCATACTGTCTCTGAACCAAGTCAAAGTTTATTACAAAATAAATGTAAATATTCATAGCAAGGAGAGCTTTTCTAGGCCATTCAAACATGCTAAAACCCAACAGCTTCAGGGGCCCCTACCCCAAGGGATCGCCCCTGGAGGGCCCCTTGACCCCACACCGTAGTGGTGAAGACTTAGCACTCGCCTTTATACCTATTAACATGATTAAACGTACGTACAAACATTTACAACAGTAAGGGAGTGTTCAGAAATACTTTGATGGGTGGGGGGGGGGGCGGTTGGCCAAAACTGTGGGGGTCTAAAAAGTTTCAAATTGCCCAAAGGGGGGATCAAAAAGTTTTTGGTAAATAAAGGGCGGGGGGTCAAAAAAGTGTGGCCATAGTATAACGCCTGGGTGGAGAAAAAAAATTGCGCGCTGCGCGCGCTTTAGTTCAGAATTGTTCAGTTTTTAAAAGGCAAGAGGTGTAAAAAGACAATTTGTGTAGCAAAACAAAAAAATCCCGCTACACACGAATGTTTTTGAACTTTTATTTTTAAAAAAAACTATTAGGTCTATATTTTTAATTTTTTTATTATTGATATATTCTTTTATTTTGTACTTTAAAAAAAATCCCGCCTCTCAAAATCGCCATTTAAGTTACGTACGGTTGGGGTATATTTCGACCTCCCCCTGTTACGTACGCTTTGTACGTAACTGAAAATGGCGAAAATTATGGACGACCCCTAACGTACAAACATTTACAACAGTAAACAACAGAAAATACAAAAAGCCCACACAAGTTATAAATCAATACATGTTATCAATACTATAACTTCAGGATAAAAGAATCTGGATTATGTTTAAGGCTTGGGGACCTGGTTTTGAGTGAATCTTAAGCTCTATTTGTTGTCAATTATTTTTTATTTTTGGTGGTATAATTTCATGTAGGGCCCTTTCGAGGTATTATAGGCCTAATACATATACACTGAGCCAAAAAAGAAACTTATAAAATCTTAACAGATCACCATAGGGTCAGTGCGCATTTCTCTTGTGTCATTGAAGCAAACAATTGGTTATTGACTGCCATTTAAAGCAATACATTGCAGTAATATTGTATCCAAATTTGGTACATTTTCATGCACAGAATTTTATTTGGTGATCTGTTAAAATTGTATAAGTTTCTTTTTATATAAGTTTCTTTTTTGGCTCAGTGTATATCAAGATTACAATCAAGAAGGGCTGAAACTGGAGCTGGACATCTATCAGAACAAATAGCCTAAATGGTTAACTGGAAATAAAATACATCAATCTAAAGTAAATTACCAGTAATTATTAAATGAATAAATGACAATAATTCAATAGTAGGCCTAAATGTTGGTGTAATTTTATTTTGATAATTAAATAATAAATGTTATTATATAGACACATTTTAAACCATATCCATTGTTTAACACATTTAGGTTAGAATTTTCATTCATTTAAAAAAACATATAATTTATAAATAGCAAATTGTTCACTACAGTTCAGAAAATTAAAGCCCTCCAAATATCGGTCCAAAGATAATCATAATATTATTAAATCACAGATCTGAGATTAAAATGTTCTACATTTCATCACTTGCATAGGCCTATGTATGAAATCTGGCTATATCATAATATGATTTTTTTAAACAAGTTTTAATTAACCACTCTCGCGCCACTTAGGATGCCTTGATGCGCGCCGTGATTCGCCACAAGTGGCGCGCGCGCCACCATTTGAGAATGCCTGTTGTAGACCTAGTCAATACAATTATTGTGCTCAGTGGCTATTGGCCAGTGTGTGCATGATGTCATCGGGGTATCATGTTGCATTGTGGTCTAGTGCCGGATTCTCGGTACACATTTGTCCAAAACTGGAGGGCCACTCTTTTGATGGCTGACTCAGTGTTTCTATATTCTATCTTAGTATAGTATTTCCCTGGATAGTGATAGTGGCCCTACGAGGAGGGCTAAGCGTTGGGGTCAGATTCTGATATAAAGTGTGTAGTTTAATAAAGCGTTTGGATTAAATTAAAAGGTAAAATACTGCAGATAATGATTTCTCTGCAATTGTCTAAAATTTATCAAAATGCCGTGTCACTAGCGCTAATAATGATACAAATTTGGAATTTAAAAGTCGCATCGGCTCCTCCTATGACGTTAGTCTTCTCCACACACTCTCTGCAATCCATTGTAATAAATGTTTCGGGTCGTTGCTGATCGAGACTACTGATACAGAAAGTTGTACAGCACACGCTTAAAAACAACTCGTATGATCACGTCATTGAAGAAAGTCTTTGTATTGCAAAATAATGCATGCGTCATAGAAACTTTCAATCAATCATTGAGATGCAAAAACCCTTCAGAAAAGGAATTAGGTGGCACACCTAGTATGCAAGTACACCAAACTTCACAAATGAATAGGTAACATTAATCCAAACCTTGCTATACCTTTATAAACCAAACCCATTTGCTTGCATGAAACAATGGTATTTCAATATGAGATGTCTGAATGATGAGGTCGTATCTAAAGTAATAGCAAGAACTTCTGCGTCAAAGTGTTAAGTATCATTTTTTTGAACACCACATGTCTTACTTTAAGCTATAAAGGGTGATGTGGGGTATGAACATTCCCAAATAAAAAGGGTTGCTTTGTAAAAAGAGTTTGTACTATGCATTAACTCCTGAGTACTTCAACACTTAAGGGAGTGCATTTTGCATTTCATATTTGTTTATGTGTGACTGGCTATCTTGTTTATTGTACCATCAAATTATTACAATCAAAATCTGAAAAATATAGAAGTAACAATAAAAAAAGTGTTCCTTTTCATTGGTTTGAGCTATTCTATTTTTTTTTAAAGAAAGGTGTTCATTTGGTAAAGTAGTTCATTTTCATGGCTCTTAAATATATGCAAATGTCGTGCTGGAAAAGAATGTCCAAAATCAAAACATTTGGTAATTATTTTTCAATATAGAAGATGTAAGTAACTGGAGCCGCAATAGTGATTGCAATTTGTGATTAAACCAGTAATTGTTCTTTTTGTCAGGCATCCAATCCTCGACAGGAGAGGCCACCATATTCATACAGTACGCTTATTCAGTTTGCCATATCCACTGCTCCATCTGGGCGGATGACACTTCGTGAGATATACCATTGGATTGAGGTTCATTTCCCATATTTCCGCACTGCCAAATTGGGTTGGAGGGTAAGTAGTCTTGTAAATTTATTTAAAAAGTTGTCATTGTTGACTTTAGACATGATTCATGATGCATATCTTTTTAAAACTTTGTTATTGGGGCACTTTTGGAATGAAATGTTTTCCACACACACACAAGAAAATTATGTCTGGATATACAGTTTTTTGCATGTAAAATTATAGTTTATACCAACTACAGACTATAAAAAAAAAAGTTATACAATCGCAATTTTATTTTAAATCCAATGTTAAAATCATGCAATGTCAAAATCTTTTACACTCTGTGTTAAGTTCCGTTTTGGCTCCCAGAATCATTTTATTTGGTCTTTTTAACTACTTGCGTTTAAAATTTATGACTAATCTACTAAGTCGTCTAGAAATCGAGTTGGGCCACTTTCACAACATCATACAAATCTTATATCTTGTATGAATTAAATGGTTAGGGTTTCATGCAACGAATATAAAAGAGAACAATATAATTATTTTTCAAATAGTTTTATTTCATTTTAATAAATAAATTCATAAAATAAATGAATAATATTTGTAAAGACCTAACCTTCTTTGTAATACTTTTAACTACTTGAAATGAACCATTGTTGTCTAACAAGAGCGCTCTACTGCTATGTTGCTGGTTTGATTCCATTCATATTCATCCCATTGGTTTTACCATTGATTAAACCAAAGTGGCCCAGGTGATTTCATGACTACTTTAGACAATTGATATCTGCTTACCGACCATCGATTGTCATGAAACAAAGCTTATTCGAAAGCTAAGAAAATTCCCCTTGCACACCATTAAAACTCGAAACAGAAATTCTACGGGAGATATTTTTAATATTTTGTTCAAAGCTGTATAATTTTTTTTTGTTACAGCCTGTATTAGAGAAGTAGGTGGATTACATAAATGAGCTATAAAACTACAAATCAAACACATTTCAGATAGTTCTCTCAATCTGAGTACTGTTTCATAGAAGTATGTACAATACTCAAAAACTCAAAGGTTTTTGTCCACCCACTGTTTTGTATCCAGTTATTCTTTCAACAAGAGACAATAAAAAGTATGTTGAAAGATTGTACTATCTTAACTGCGAGAGTTGCAAGCAGTAAGACTATCTAAATGAAAAGGACTCATTGATGAAGCCATAACAAAGATGATAAAATATTTGTTTAGGATGATTTATCTAATCTAACAATGCATTATATGTGTTCTCTCTGACTTTATCCTGATTTTGCCTTACCTCTTTGTAGAATTCCATTCGACACAACCTTTCCTTGCACAAGATATTCGTTCGTGAGCCTCCTGTTGGTCATGGTCAGCCAGCATTTTGGACCTTGCGACCTGGTACAGTTGTACGACTTCCTGAAAAGACCATGTTTGTAGCTCGAGAAAAAAGTGAACATCAGCCTTCAACAGCGATAGATACCAATCAATCAGTTTCCAAAAGGAAAACCAAACCAGCTTCTCAGTGCAGAGGAAAAGGCAAGATAATCTTATTGATACCAAACCCTAATTACTTCTTTCTTATTGAACTTACAACATAGATAACATCAGGCAATTTTATTTATTGTACCCTGGGTTTCTAGCCAGGATGAAATCAATAGGTTATCACTGCAATTTTTATTTACAGGTATAGCACTCAGTACCGATGACTTGATATTGAGTTTGACAGTCCTTTCATGTCTCATTTTGTTGTTGTCCAAATCCAAATGTGTCTTGAGGAGAGTGGAATCTAGGTACTTTGTTCTATAGATATTAAAAATTCATTGTAAATTTTAAAAAATGATTCCTGATCAAATTTTATCAAGTTGTAAAACTAGAACTTAACGGGCATCCCATCCCACACACACCATTGACAAGTAACCTAATCGTGCGCATTGAGTAGTAGCCTAATCATGTGAGTCGGTGACTAAAATGATTAAAATCATCTACAGCTACCATAATCATGATCAGAAGACCTGTCACCTTTCACTGTTTTAAACTGATTACCAGCTGGTGCTAATATATTAATTGTTCTTTATCAAAATACAGATGATAAGAAGAAGAAAGAGCAATACATCCTACCTAGAGTTGCACAACCCTTAGCATTGGTGCCAGTCCCAATCTTCATCACCACAGAGTCAGGAACTCAATTAGTCACCTCACCTTCCACCGGTGAACCCATTTTGTCTCCAATCCCAATCAATCTTCTGCCAGAGGCACACTTGCAAAGTATGTTCCCATCAAGTCAAGAAAATATGGGTCAGAGAAAACATGTCAAGATTGCTCCAAAGGTAACTTTTTCTGAGCCCAGCACAAAGCAAGACATTCGTGGGAACAGTAGCATGACTGCACAGTCCAACTTTCCTAATGCAACCTTCTCAACATCCAGCGTCCTCCGAGATTCAGGCCTTGGTACAGATGTTGAAGGATCATTTAATGAGAGTCAGATTGTACCAGATTCTCAGCAGGGTCATTTTAGTGCTTCGACACCTGGCCGTCGTGATTTGCCATTCAAAAAACGAGGCAGTCCATGGAATGGAAATACCATGGCATTTTCTACTCCTCATGGCAACAGGAAGGTGTTGGAGTATGCGCGTACGGGTGACATGCCTGACATTAGTATCTTTGATGAACTGCCCAATTTTGAGTTTACACCAAAGAAAGCACCAAATGGAAATGGGAAACCAAAAACATCTGTTCTTTCTAGATCCATGGCATGTCCAGATTGGCTCTCACCAATTCGTGGATTTGGAGACAGTTTCACTAATCTTAGGGAAGACTTGAATGTCACACCACCAAGGACTGGTCTTACACCCAAAAACAAGTCCAGAACATTGGCATCAACAAGTGGACTTTGCACACCCAAGTCTCACCGTTCACCCGCACTTGGTTCGTTGGGTGACCTGGGTCTAAGTGGGCTTACTCCAGAGAGAATTGCTGACCAAAGCTTTGGCAAAATGTTTGGTGGTGATATGATCTTTGACATGGAACCTGAAGCACTTGAATATGGTCATTACTGGTCAATGATGTCACCAGTGCGTCATTAAAACTGTAATCTCTTAAAATCTGGTTTAGCCAGTGTGACATTCACAAATATTATAAGGCCAGGCCCGCCAGATAATTGAATGAATCAATAAATGGAATGAAAGTGCATTTTGCCAAGAAGCACAAATACCCAGGAACAGCAAGAAGTAGTCATAATTGTTTGTACATGAAGTGTTTTCAATCATTAATTTAAAAGCCAATTATGAAATTTCAGTTTCAAATTACCCAGCCAGGTGGCAATAGTAAAACATGAAAGTGCCGAGTGCACATATCTGTATTAATATTTATGACTGCTCTTTGGATGGATAGTGAACAAATTAATACTTGTTTAACATGAGAATATAATAATGTTAAGTCTTATAAAGGCCTATTCATGCTCAAACATAAATCAAGAGTCATTGGCACATCTTGGGAGTATGAATTAGGCCCTATACTCTGCATTGTATCAAGTAGTTTCTAAGAGGTAACATCAGTCAATATTCTAGTGATTGCATCATAATAGTGCTATCACTGTACTCTATTTGACTTTCTCTGGACAGTGACGTAACTTTACAGGCGCAGCATGTATGCACATGTATGTATCAGCCCTATTTCTACGCGTGTGTGTATACGCCTGCGCCGTGAGTAGGCACGCAAGTTTATGTGCTGCAATTAGTAAATGGGGATTATGACATCACTGTCTCTTGATAGATAACTGCGCTGTGAGTAGGAGCGCAAGTTTATGTGCTGCAATTAGTAAATGGGGATTATGACGTCACTGTCTCTTGATAGATAACTGCGCTGTGAGTAGGAGCGCAAGTTTATGTGCTGCAATTAGTAAATGGGGATTATGACGTCACTGTCTCTTGATAGATAAATAGAATATAGAAATGCACATGTGTCCTTCATGCCACCCAACTTGAGGTGATGTGACAATAATTATATGTGGTTTAACTCTGCATGTTTATACTTTGAATTGAATAACAAGAATTTATGTATGCATCAGATCTCTCAACCAGACCCTAATGATGAAAATCATACTATAGTCAGCATCATAATACTATTGACATAATTCAAATAATGCCTGCATGCATACGAGCATACATACATGTGTTAACCCGGAAGTGCGTACCGAACGCCTTCAAAAATGACCGCACGTCCCGATTGGTCATTCGTGAAATCGTCACACGCATGCAGGCATAGTTGTCTGCACATTTCATGCATCTGGATGCAGCTCCCAGAACAACAACAAAACATGCTCATGTGAAACAGCTTGAATTTCATCCATAGCATTATGACAGTGACTATAAGTATTGCAATAAACCACAACCATTCCATTCATGTGGTGAGTGCACAATTTATATTGGGCTTTTACGCTTTACCAACATGTCATCTCTCAACTGATTTGCCGATATGGAGTCTCAAATTATCTGTACTTTTTATTAATGTTTGGTCAAGTTAAGGTCAATTTCAATCTGGTTTCAGCAGTTTCAGCCTATTGGTGCTTTTACACGTATGGTTGCATACAAAAATGTATACTATAGCAGTTTGTAAAAGGCATTCTGTGAAACAATCTGCAAAGCTCATACTTTGTTCTCATAAATACACATCTGATCAATGATCATCTTAAAACAATATTGGTTTCATATTTTTCAGTTAAATCCTTTTGAGTGAAAGTTGTTGTGTCTGATAAACAAAATTTAACAAGCAGTTACAAGTGATTCGGTTTTTATGTTTATTGTTTTTTAAATAAATATTTGTATAGAATTTCACATATATATTCTGCTATGTTCCGTTAAATAGCAAAACATACATTGTATATTATTTGTATAAATTACTCTTTCTGTATATAATGTAAAATTTATATATTCTAAAATATTACTTTTTGTTTACGTTTGTTGTCTTACCACCATAAAATATAGATAGATGTCATCATTAAAGCTTGCAGTATGGTACATAGATGTGTCTCAGAGACTGTTTCAGTATTTTTAATTTAATTTTCATTCCATTGCAATTGCATTCTGTGTCTAATATAGACTTTGTTGAGGGGTTAAATTAGTTGCACTATACAGTGGAACCTTGTTTTAAACATAAACTCTCTTTGAAACACAACATTATTTTTCAAGTTACATTAAAGCAATACCTGATAACAAATTCCTTTTAACACTAAGCAAAATGCAAGGCCTAACCAACTTGGTGTTAACAAGGCTCCACTGTTATATCTACCTGTTTAGTGACAACAGCATATTCAGTGGTTACAGCTTATGATAATGCTTATGATCCTAATACACTTAGGGCACTTTCCCACTGTGGCTGTTTGATACCAGGATGTAGACTCGATGCTACATCGAGTCTACTTCCAAGCCTAGTGGGAACGCGCAATAAGGGGGTTCGACCCTAGTGATGTAGGGTCGAATCCTACTCAAAGAGGTAGTCTCGCACCTAGGACGTGGTATCAAAATCGCTAGTGAGAACGCGTTTACACCTAGCACATAAAGTCCCTGACCAGGTGCTTTGAGGTTGGCTAATTCAAAATATATAATCGGTATCACAAATCTGAGATATACATTAAATGAGCAAATTTCTTCTCCGCAGTTTGATTCCTCATTCAACAAAATTGAATGGATACTGTGAAAGGTATGGCGATTTCATTGACCGCGCATAACAACAGCAAAGTTGCACTAGGTATAGGAAATCATTGAATTGTGTGACAGTTATGACAGTAATCACACACAATTCAATGAATACCTAGTGCAACTTTGCTGTTGTTATGCGTGGTCATTGAAATCGCCATAACTTTAAAAGTATCCATTCAATGTTGTTCAATGAGGTATCAAACTGCGGAGAAGAAATTTGCTCATTTAATGTATATCTCAGATTTTTGGTACCGATTATATATTTTGAATTAGCCAACCTCAAAGCACCTGGTCAGGGACTTTATGTGCTAGGTGTACATTATCGTAGGTGGACTCATACCAATTGTTCCACAAAAACAAGCACATTGCGCTGCGTCACACTGCGCCGCCATCAGTCGCGCGCTTCAAAATGCAATTTCACGCGGCCATATGTCATGCATGTATGGTAATATACGCAGTATTTACACGCCACATTTAAACTTGTAAACAAGTAACATCCGGGTAAGTGGACTCGATACCACATCGGTATTTTTATTTATTTTATCGCACAATGAGAACGCAACATCAATGTTATGCATGTAGACTCACACCTAGGTATGAGTCCACATTCGCACAGTGAGAACACGCCCTAAATGTACCATCGGGATCGAAGAAGAATCAAATAATGGGTAATTGCTGCATCAATCACCCAAGTCAAATATCGTCAGCCTGCTTCAATAATTGCCTAACTCACTTTTCAGCGAAACTGAGTTTTTTGCATAAATCATGACTTCATTACATTATGCACAAGCTGTTATAATACCCAACCCAAGTCATTGACCAGTCAGAAGTGTTGATAAATGCACAATTGCAATTCTGCCCAAGTCAGCATTGTGAGTTAGGAAGATTGTACTAATTATGAAAATTGTTTAAAATGGGTATCAAGCCACATTTCACTTTAGGCCTAAAGGTATATCCCCAACCTTAATTCTATCTAACAGTAAACTGCTCCTGTTGGAATTCACCTGCACTATTCATGTTGCTATTCAACATATCGTCAGCCTGCTTCGATAATTGCCTATCTCACTTTTCATACTTTTGTTGTTTTCTAAGAACTAGAAAAAATTAGGCAATTATTGAAGCAGGCTGGCGATAAACTCTTCACTGCACAGATATAGAGTGAGAAGATGTGTTTCCTTCCTTATAGGAACCCTAAATTAAGAAGATCGATCTAGCTTTAAAGTAGAAGAGATTGACTTCAAATTTTCTGTATGATCATTTAAGAAGTTAAATGGCCTTGAAAAACATCGCATCGATTACGTCACAAACTAAAATGTGGCCCTTTTATTGCATAGCATTTTGTTGGACAGCTTACGCAAACAAATGATCCTTAATATCACACCATGGTGGCAAAATTCGAGGCCACATTTGCACTTTTCAACAACAAAAAAGTGGTGCGATACTTTTTTCCATGTGTATATATCAATTTCACAATCACTCTATTCACAATTTTTAACTTTACTAATGTAACACTTTCCATGGAGGTTTCTCAAAGCTTTAATTTAATTGTAATAGTGCCATCGCACCTTTCTTATATCTGACAATGAAATATTGTCGGCATAATTCTTGAATATACCCTCCGCCACACACAGAGTCCACCCTATAATACACTTTGTCTTATTCCGTTAAACATTGAGTGTGAAGGGCATTATGCATTACATATCCCATATTTTCATAACCCGATCTTGCCACATAAAGTGGTTCGTATTTTTGATTAAGAACCCCCCTTTAAAAACAAAACCAGGTTATCCCAAGGAGTTATGTTAACTCCTTGGTTATCCTAACCTTTTAGTTCCCGCACTTTTGTAAAGGAACAGAGAATAAAGCCTGATTCGTTTACATCATGCATAGCGTCTGTGACTTGCCCTTATAATAGGGAGTATTTTTGTCTTGATCCCCCTTTTAGGAACCTTCTTTTATTGTTGATTCCCCACCCCCTCCCCCATCAATAGGGTGGTGTTTTTTCTGATCCCCCTATTAATGACCTCTTTTTATTCCCCCTCATTTTTTCCAACCCACCCCTCCCCCCTCCCACCAAAGTAGTTATGAACACATTAGGACTCGCCAGGACTCGCGCAGTCTGGACTCGCGTTAAATTGAAATAGCGCCCTCAAGTGTTACTGGCACTTCTGCTACCTTGATTGGTCCGAAGTTTCACGAAAATTAGTGCTTCTCATTTCTCAACCCAAGTAACTTTACCCCTTTGTTACATTAAAATATCTCTGAAACAAAACTATGTTTTACTAAAATATGTGTCTAAAACAAATAACACCCCTTCACCCCCCCCCCCCCCCCCCCCCCCCCTTGGCTGACGATGACACAAAATAATTACCCTCTAATATAAAATAAGACTGATTATTTTGGTCTGTTGACTTTTAGACCTGTTGCAAATTCAATGTATTTTTTATTTTTTTATTTATTTATTTATTTATTCGGAAAACACTTTCAAAACAGCGGCACCCACCCGAAGGTGGTGCATCCAAAAGAATAAGAGTAAAATACACAAAAATACACAAATACAAGGTACAGTATTAAATTATGATATAGACAAGAGAGAGAAGTAATTACAAAATAAACATACAATCATCAATATAAAATCATACACGGGAATGGGCTCATAAAGTCATATGAAACCTTACGTGGAGTGTGTATGCTGATTAGTTAATATTATTATTATTATTATTATTGTTACTTAACAGCGCTGTCCTACACGACCATGCACGTTTTAAATAGGATTTACAGAAAGTATCAAATTGTTTTTCGATCAATGTATCATCATATGAGTATTTACTCACCATGGGGGTGACATTCAAACAAGTATTACCTAAGATTAAGCAAAGTTGTGTATTATTATCACTAACACTGAAGAAATTCCATACATATGAAAGATCTGCACGGCGAAGATTTAATTTTAAGTTATGGAGCTCATTGTCACGGATTGCATGTAAAGACTTACATGAGAGCATAAAATGATTAATATCTTCACAACCACTTTTACAAAGTAAGCACATACCGTCATTATTAACTTCCCAAGAACTTAGCTTGCCATTCAGGGGAAGCGTGTTAGAACGCGCTTTGAACTTCAAGCTTGCCCCGTAAAAATCAAGCTTGTCCTTCAAATAACTTTCCAAATATGGATGTGTTTTGAACTGAACATACAATTTTAAAGACGATTTATCACATACATTTTGATACCATCTATCATAATTTTGTTGAGCACTTATTTTCTTAAACACTTGGACCCATCTGGGGTTATTGGGTTGTATGCATGAAAAGTTGAAGTCCATACCGTGATCACATAAGATATATTTGATTGAGTCAAGCCATTTCCATCTTAATTGAGTACCATAGTCATGAATAATAAACATTGCATTTAGTAATAATTTAGGCCATCTGTGAGGGCCCATATTATGTAGACGTGAATAATAATTAACTTTAATCCTATTATGGGTTGACTCAAGGGTGTCCCATCCTAAATCGCCCAAGAGTGACATTGACGGTGTATTACGTGGTGCCTTTAGAATTGATCTCGCCATTTGAAATTGAAGAGATTCAAGTTTTTTGTAGTCGCTAGCACTATAATTAGTAATCGCGCATGCGTAATTTATAGATGGTAGTGCCAGTGATCTCCACAATACATCCCCATAGTACACCCTGTCAAAGTCCCCATGATTATTGATAATTGATTTAATGTATCCAATCAATTTGTTACCTTTACAAATAACTTCATTGACGTGCGTGTGATCTGACAGATTCCTAGTGATATGAATGCCTAAATATTTATAGCTAACAACCTCTTTAATGACGTCATCCCCTAATTTCCATACTTTATTTTTGTTGATTTGTTTACCAACAATTAGGACATTAGATTTTGTGTGGTTAAATTTAAGTTTCCACCTCTTTGAGAACTCGGTAGCAATGCTAAGCATGCGGTTTAAATCAATTTCATTCTCAGCAATTAATACGACATCATCGGCCCAAAAAAGGCAACTAATATTAACATTACAAATATTTACACCAACATTTTGAGAATCTAACATTTTTGCAAATTCGTTTATGTAAATGCAGAATAAAACGGGAGACAAAACACAACCTTGCTTCAGTCCTTCATCAATTTCAAAAGAGTCAGTAATAATATCCCCAAATCTAACATTACATAAAACATTATTATACAAACTATCAATAATATTCCAAACTTTACCACGAATACCAATATTCCACGCAACCGATAGAAGACCATCTCGCCATACTGTATCGAAAGCTTTACGGAAATCCAAGAAAGCTAGATGGGTATTATGAATGGCTATGGTATGACCAATTGATCGCAAAATCGCACCCTAACATACATGTATTACGGTGGCCCTGAAGGGTCATGACGAGTTAACCAGATGATGACATGACGAGATAAATGACTAGATAATTGCTAGATAATTTACAGATGACGTGATAATTGACTACATAATTGCGAGATGACGTGTTAATTGACTACATAATTGCGAGATAATTTACAGATGACGTGTTAATTGACTAGATAATTGCGAGATAATTTACAGATGACGTGATAATTGACGAGATAATGTACATTTTCGGCATGTTTAAGATCTTAGCACGACTATAATTTGAATTATTTTAAAAATGTAATAACATTGACATCCCCCAAGTGTTGGCAATTTATATTTGACCCAATAGTCACCTTATGAGATTAGTAAATGCTATAATTTAACATGCCTTGGTTCTGTAATTTTTGAGATAAGACTTTGAATAATTGGGAAATGTTTTTGAAAAATGTTTTGTAAATGGTAAAACTATAGTAATAGCCACGTGGAAAGTGTTAAATTCAAACATTTACGTTAACATATTCTAGGACAATTTAGCGCGCCTGAAACACACTCATTTTGCACTACAACAAGTTGGAGGGTATCAAGTGTACCTGCTTTCGGACTAAATAAAATAGCTATATTTAAAATACCAATTGTAGAAATTCAAACGGGAAAGTATATAACATGAAGCATCTAACAACAGAAAACATTTATCCAATAAATTAGATAAATTTGAAGAATAGGCGCCACGCGGCAAAAACTATGTCGGGCGGGAACTGAGATTTAATCAAATTGTATCGTAAAGAAAGATATTACAGTTTTATTCCGTAAAATCTTTGAACTGGAATTATATTCGATTCTTCGAATAATAAAGAATGTTGTTTATCATTCCTATGAATTAATACTTCAAGGTCAATTTCAAATGTTTATCAATGACATTTCGATAAAATTGTGAACATCCTGATAAAAGCAGGTTTATTATAGTATATATACCGAAGCCTACCAATATTGCTTTAAAAGTATTTAAATAATTCGCCATCATCATGTTTAATCTGAGACTAATTAGTCTCAGGTTTAATTAACCATTGCTATCTAATAGAGTAAGTTGCTATCTTCAGTAGATAGCAAATCTATCAAAGTCAATTGCTATCTTCAGTGATAGCAAGTCTATCAGAGTAAGTTGCTATCTTCAGTAGACACCATGTCTATTAGAGTAAGTTGCTATCCGGGGTTGCTATCTTCAGTAGAAAGCAAATCTATCAGAGTAAATTGCTATCTTCAGTGATAGCAAGTCTATCAGAGTAAGTTGCTATCTTCAGTAGACACCATGTCTATTAGAGTAAGTTGCTATCCGGGGTTGCTATCTTCAGTAGAAAGCAAATCTATCAGAGTAAATTGCTATCTTCAGTGATAGCACGTCTATCAGAGTAAGTTGCTATCTTCAGTTAGAGTAAGTTGCTATCTTCAGTAGACACCAAGTCTATTAGAGTAAGTTGCTATCTTCAGTAGATTGCAAATCTATCAGAGTAAATTGCTATCTTCAGTGATAGCAAGTCTATCAGAGTAAGTTGCTATCACTCAAGATAGCAATTTACTCTGATATGTTTGCTATCTACTGAAGATAGCATAGATAGCAACTTATTCTGATATATAATACTTGCTATCTACTGAAGATAGCAATTTACTCTGATACACTTGCTATCTACTGAAGAAAGCAATTTACTCTGATAAACTTGCTATCTACTGAAGATAGCACCTTAATATGATAGACTTGCTATCTTATCTACTGAAGATAGCAACTTACTCTGATATACTTGCTATCTACTGAAGATAGCATAGATAGCAACTTATTCTGATATATAATACTTGATATCTACTGAAGATAGCAATTTACTCTGATACACTTGCTATCTACTGAAGAAAGCAATTTACTCTGATAAACTTGCTATCTACTGAAGATAGCAACTTAATCTGATAGACTTGCTATCTTATCTACTGAAGATAGCAACTTACTCTGATATACTTGGTGTCTACTGAGATAGCAGCTTACTCTGATAGACATGCTATCTACTGAATAAAGTAACTCACTGTGATTACTTGCTATCTACTGAAGATAGCATAGATAGCAACTTATTCTGATAGACTTGGCATCGAATGAAGGAAGCAATTTACTCTGTTTGGAACAGCCCGAAATAACTCCGAGTTGAAGGTAGTCCAATTTTTAGCAAACCAAACACGCGGCACACTAGTCAAAATAAAGTAGCCCAATTGGGCGACGAAAATCGTGGTATTGGCAAAACTATTATCTCGCAAAAAAGTCGTCATATATCACGTCATCTCGCAAAAAAGTCGCAAAAAAGTCGTCATATCATGTCATCTCGTCAATTATCTCGTCATCTCGTCAATTATCACGTCATCTCGTCAATTATCTCGTTATCTCGCCAATTATCACGTCATCTCATCATCTATCTCGTCATCTTGTCAATTATCACGTCATCTCGCAAAAAAGTCGCAAAAAAGTCGTCATATATCACGTCATCTCGTCAATTATCTCGTCATCTCGTCAATTATCACGTCATCTCGTCAATTATCTCGTCATCTCGTCAATTATCACGTCATCTCGTCAATTATCTCGTCATCTCGTCAATTATCACGTCATCTCATCATCTATCTCGTCATCTCGTCAATTATCACGTCATCTCGTCAATTATCTTGTCATCTCGTCAATTATCACGTCATCTATCTCGTCATCTCGTCAATTATCACGTCATCTCGCAAAAAAGTCGCAAAAAGTCGTCGTATATCACGTCATCTCGTCAATTATCTCGTCATCTCGTCAATTATCACGTCATCTCGTCATCTATCTCGTCATCTCGTCAATTATCTCGTCATCTCGTCAATTATCTCGTCATCTCGTCAATTATCACGTCATCTCGTCATCTATCTCGTCATCTCGTCAATTATCACGTCATCTCGCAAAAAAAATTGCAAAAAGTCGTCATCTATCACGTCATCTCGCAAAAAAGTCGTCATATATCACATCATCTCGTCAATTATCTCGTCATCTCGTCAATTATCACGTCATCTCGTCAATTATCTCGTCATCTCGTCAATCATCACGTCATCTCGTCAATTATCTCGTCATCTTGTCAATTATCACGTCATCTCATCATCTATCTCGTCATCTCGTCAATTATCACGTAATCTCACAAAAAAGTCGCAAAAGAGTCGTCATATATCACGTCATCTCGTCATCTCGTCAATTATCTCGTCATCTCGTCAATTATCTCGTCATCTCGTCAATTATCACGTCATCTCGTCAATTATCTCGTCATCTCGTCAATTATCACGTCATCTCGTCATCTATCTCGTCATCTCGTCAATTATCACGTCATCTCGCAAAAAAGTCGCAAAAAAGTCGTCATCTATCACGTCATCTCGCAAAAAAGTCGTCATATATCACGTCATCTCGTCAATTATCACGGCATCTCGTCAATTATCTCGTCATCTCGTCAATTATCACGTCATCTCATCATCTATCTCGTCATCTCGTCAATTATCACGTCACCTCGTCAATTATCTCGTTATCACGTCATCTCATCATCTGTCTCGTCATCTCGTCAATTATCACGTCATCTCGCAAAAAAGTCGCAAAAAAGTCGTCATATATCACGTCATCTCGTCAATTATCTCGTCATCTCGTCAATTATCACGTCATCTCGTCAATTATCACGTCATCTCGTCAATTATCTCGTCATCTCGTCAATTATCTCGTCATCTCGTCAATTATCACGTCATCTATCTCGTCATCTCGTCAATTATCACGTCATCTCGCAAAAAAGTCGCAAAAAAGTCGTCATCTATCACGTCATCTCGCAAAAAAGTCACAAAAAAGTCGTCATATATCACATCATCTCGTCAATTATCTCGTCATCTCGTCAATTATCACGTCATCTCGTCAATTATCTCGTCATCTCGTCAATTATCACGTCATCTCATCAATTATCTCGTCATCTCGTCAATTATCACGTCATCTCATCATCTATCTCGTCATCTCGTCAATTATCACGTCATCTCGCAAAAAAGTCGCACAAAAGTCGTCATATATCACGTCATCTCGTCAATTCTCTCGTCAATTATCTCGTCATCTCGTCAATTATCACGTCATCTCGTCAATTATCTCGTCATCTCGTCAATTATCATGTCATCTCGAAATTATCACGTCATCTCGAAATTATCTCGTCATATCGTCAATTATCACGTCATCTCGCAAAAAAAATCGCAAAAAAGTCGTCATATATCACGTCATCTCGCAAACAAGTCGCAAAAAAGTCATCATATATCACGTCATCTCGTCATCTCGTCAATTATCACGTCATCTCGCAAAAAAGTCGCAAAAAAGTCGTCATCTATCACGTCATCTCGCAAAAAAGTCGAAAAAAGTCGTCATATATCACATCATCTCGTCACCTCGTCAATTATCACGTCATCTCGTCAATTATCTCGTCATCTCGTCAATTATCACGTCATCTCATCAATTATCTCGTCATCTTGTCAATTATCACGTCATCTATCTCGTCATCACGTCATCTATCTCGTCATCACGTCATCTATCTCGTCATCTCGTCAATTATCACGTCATCTCGCAAAAAAGTCGTCATATATCACGTCATCTCGTCATCTCGTCAATTATCTCGTCATCTCGTCAATTATCTCGTCATCTCGTCAATTATCTCGTCATCTCGTCAATTATCACGTCATCTCATCAATTATCACGTCATCTCGTCAATTATCTCGTCATCTCGTCAATTATCATGTCATCTCGTCAATTATCTCATCAAATATCACGTCATCTCATCAAATATCACGTCATCTCGTCATCTATCTCGTCATCTCGTCAATTATCACGTCATCTCGTGAAAAAGTCCTCATATATCACGTCATTTCGTCAATTATCACGTCATCTCGTCAATTATCTCGTCATCTCGTCAATTATCACGTCATCTCGTCATCTATCTCGTCATCTCATCAATTATCACGTCATCTCGCAAAAAAGTCGCAAAAAAAATCGTCATATATCACCTCATCTCGTCAATTATCTCGTCATCTCGTCAATTATCACGTCATCTCGTCAATTATCTCGTCATCTCGTCAATTACCACGTCATCTCGTCAATTATCTCGTCATCTCGTCAATTATCACATCATCTCGTCATCTATCTCGTCATCTCGTCAATTATCACGTCATCTCGCAAAAAAGTCGCAAAAAAGTCGTCATATATCACGTCATCTCGCAAAAAAGTCGCAAAAAAGTTGTCATATATCACGTCATCTCATCAATTATCTCTTCATCTCGTCAATTATCATGTCATCTCGTCATCTCGTCAATTATCACGTCATCTCGTCAATTATCTCGTCATCTCGTCAATTATCACGTCATCTCATCATCTATCTCGTCATCTTGTCAATTATCACGTCATCTCGCAAAAAAGTCGCACAAAAGTCGTCATATATCACGTCATCTCGTCAATTATCTCGTCATCTCGTCAATTATCAAGTCATCTCGTCAATTATCTCATCATCTCGTCAATTATCACGTCATCTCATCAATTATCTCGTCATCTCGTCAATTATCACGTCATCTAGAAATTATCTCGTCATATCGTCAATTATCACGTCATCTCGCAATAAAGTCGCAAAAAAGTCATCATATATCACGTCATCTCGCAAAAAAGTCGCAAAAAAGTCATCATATATCACGTCATCTTGTCAATTATCTCGTCATCTCGTCAATTATGACGTCATCTCGTCAATTATCTCGTCATCTCGTCAAATATCACGTCATCTCGTCATCTATCTCGTCATCTAGTCAATTATCATGTCATCTCGTCAATTATCTCGTCATCTCGTCAATTATCACGTCATCTCGTCAATTATCTCGTCATCTCGTCAATTATCACATCATCTTGCAAAAAAGTCGCAAAAAAGTCGTCATATATCACATCATCTCGCAAAAAAGTTGCAAAAAAGTTGTCATATATCACGTCATCTCATCAATTATCTCGTCATCTCGTCAATTATCACGTCATCTCGTCAATTATCTCGTCATTTGGTCAATTATCACGTCATCTCGTCAATTATCTCGTCATCTCGTCAATTATCTCGTCATCTCGTCAATTATCACGTCATCTCGAAATTATCTCGTCATCTCGTCAATTATCACGTCATCTCGCAAAAAAGTAATCATATATCACGTCATCTCGCAAAAAAGTCACAAAAAAGTTGTCATATATCACGTCATCTCATCAATTATCTCGTCATCTCGTCAATTATCACGTCATCTCGTCAATTATCTCGTCATCTCGTCAATTATCACGTCATCTCGTCAATTATCTCGTCATCTTGTCAATTATCACGTCATCTCGATATTATCTCGTCATCTCGTCAATTATCACGTCATCTCGTCAATTATCACGTCAACTCGTCAATTATCACGTCATCTGTAAATTATCTCGCAATTATGTAGTCAATTATCACGTCATCTGTAAATTATCTCGCAATTATGTAGTCAATTATCACGTCATCTGTAAATTATCTCGCAATTATGTAGTCAATTATTACGTCATCTGTAAATTATCTCGTCATCTCGTCTATTATCACGTCATCTGTAAATTATCTCGCAATTATCTAGTCAATTAACACGTCATCTGTAAATTATCTCGCAATTATGTAGTCAATTATCACGTCATCTCGCAATTATGTAGTCAATTATCACGTCATCTGTAAATGATCTCGCAATTATCTAGTCATTTATCTCGTCATGCCATCATCTGGTTAACTCGTCATGACCCTTCAGGGCCACCGTAATGTATAGTCTGGATACACAAAACAAACTAAATGTTAGGCAAAATGATTATCAATTGTTGTTGTTTCGGGTTTTCGTGTTTGTTTGTTTGTTTGTTTAAAATAAGTTATTATTATACATAGAAGTAAATCACGATTGTACACCATCGCTCTTTTTTAATTTGACATTCAGTGGCGTAAGTGGCGTATATTAGTTTCAATGTTTCATTATTCAAGCTGAACAAGATGGCTTCAGGAAAGTTTTTCATGATAATTTTTGTTTAAAAACTCAGGAAAATCTTTGCGCGCTTCACGCGCATTCTTTCTACAGGTTTCAACATTATAATTGGTCTCGTACCACACCAAATATTATGTGGGGTAGGCCTACGTTAAATACTTCATATTGGACCTTTTAAGTGTTGAAATGCCAAATTTTTGCGCGCTTCGCTCGTATTAGTTTCAATGTTTCATTATTCAAGCTCAACTAGATGGCTTCATGAAAGTTTTCCATGACCATTTTAGTTTAAAAACTGAAAATCATTGCGCGCATTCTTTCTACAGGTTTCAACCTCGAACCACACCAAATATTATTTTTGGGGTACACGTTAAATACTTTATAGTGGACCTTTTAAGTGTTAAAATGCCCATTTTTCGCGTTTCGCGGATTAGTTTCAATGTTTCATTATTCAAGCTGAACCAGATGGCTTCGGGAAAGTTTTCCACTGACCATTTTAGTTTAAAAACTGAAAATCTTTGCGCGCATTCTTTCTACAGGTTTCAACATTATAATGGGTCTCGAACCACACCAAATATTATGTGCGATACACGTTAAATACTTTATAGTGCACCATTTAAGTGTTAAAATGCCCATTTTTCGCGTTTCGCGCGTATTAGTTTCAATGTTTCATAATTCAAGCTGAACCAGATGGCTTCGGGAAAGTTTTCCATGACCATTTTAGTTTAAAAAATGAAAATCTTTGCGGGCATTCTTTCTACAGGTTTCAACATTATAATGGGTCTTGAACCACACCAAATAGCCTATTATGTGCGGTACACGTTAAATACTTTATAGTGCACCTTTTAAGTGTTAAAATGTCCATTTTTTCGCGTTTCGCGCGTATTAGTTTCAATGTTTCATTATTCAAGCTGAACCATGGCTTCGGGAAAGTTTTCCATGACCATTTAAGTTTAAAAACTGAAAATCATTGCGCGCATTCTTTCTACAGTTTTCAACATTATAATGGCTCTCAAACCACACCAAATATTATTTGGGGTACGTTAAATACTTCATACTGGACCTTTTAACATTTTAAGTATTAAAAATGCTAATTGTTGCGCTCTTCGCGTGTATTAGTTTCAATGTTTCATTATTCAAGCTGAACAAGATGGCTTCAGGAAAGTTTTCCATGACCATTTTAGTTCAAAAACTGAAATATTTTGC
The DNA here is from genome assembly GCA_035610835.1 of Ophiura sarsii. NCBI lineage: Eukaryota > Metazoa > Echinodermata > Ophiuroidea > Amphilepidida > Ophiuridae > Ophiura > Ophiura sarsii. The sequence continues at coordinate 80,447,484 of CM069442.1, read as the reverse complement.
GCGCTTTGCACGCCTTTTTATGCAGGTTTCAACATTATAATGGCTAAATATTATGTGGTGGACGTTCAAAATGTCACGCCATCTGTACCTTTTTAGTGTTAAAATCACAATTTTTGCGCGCTTCGCGCATATTAGTTCCAATGGTTCAACATTTAAGTTTAAAAAGATGGCTTCAGGGAATCTTTCTGGACCATAATATGAGTTCATAAACTGAAAATATTTGCACGCTTCGTGCACATTTTTTCTACAGGTTTCAACATAATGGATCTCGAACAGCATAATTCTTGGCCTTAGAAATGCCAAAAACCCATGAGCTTCAAGGGTATTCGCCCCTGGACCCCACCCGCTGGTCGCTCCACTCACTCGCTCACAAGGGTACAACATTTGCCCCCTTCCATCAAAACAGTCCTGGACCCTGGTCCTGGATACGCCATTGTTAGCCCACACTCCTTTTGTAATCATGTGTGTGGGGTGTGGTAGCCCACACTCCTTTTGTAATCATGTGTGGTGGGCGCGCGTGTGTGGTTGGCCTCCTATCACAAACATTAATTATTCTTAAATCCAAAGAAGATTTTAAAGATTTATGAAATAGGATCCATATTACCCCGCATTACCTGAAACTAATTAAAATATACCTAAAGAGATATAGGTATATTAGTCTCAGATATTACTAAATTATTATTTACATAATATCGCAGTATCATTTCGCATGCATTGACTTGACTTACTTGACTTAGGGCGGATGATTTTTCCGAACCACAATGCCTCTCCAGATCTTCCTATCCAACATAGCTGTCTTGATTTCTTCCACCTGCAGTCCGTTTGAGTATGTCAATGTAGGTCAGGGCTGGTCTACCACGCTTTCTTGCTCCGTGCTTTGGGATCCAATGTATAAGTTTGTGTACAAGCTCCTTGGACCCTCTGAAGCAGTGTCCAGCAAATCTTGCTCTGCGTTCTCTGATCTTGTCCGAGACTTTTGGCATGTCCCCATACAGGTCCTTATTTGTCACATGCTGACTCCAGTTGATGTTGAACACAGATCTTAGCATCCTAGTGTAGCATCCATCCAGTTGTTTACCAAGCTTTGGGGTGACTGTTGTCCATGCCTCACATCCATAAAGGAGGACGGATTCTACTGTAGCTATGAACAGTCTTTTTTTTTCTTTTTTCTTTTTTCTTTTTCCGCATGCATATAGAGTAAATCAGTCAACATTGTACTTGCTATCCACGGTAGATAGCAACCTTTGAGTTACTGTTGTAACATTTCAAATGACTAAATTCTTATTATAAATAAACTCTCAGTATCATTTCTCATACGGTATGTTGATAAAGGGGTGAAATGATGGTAAGTCCCTCAAACAATGATAAAGTCCTCAAATATAGATACAGGTCTTAAATACTGATAAAGATCTCAAAATCAGATAAAGACGTGAAAAACACGTTTGATATCTTAAAAGATCTCAAATAGAAAGGTGTCAAAACACGAAAAAAGTTAAAAATACGATAAGGTGTCAAAACACGCCAAAAGGTCAAAAGGTATTAAAGAAA